>NW_026475258.1:0-10155 GCF_026875155.1 Cherax quadricarinatus
CCTCAACCCCCTTTTTTTCACTATTTATCCATGGAAAATTATTAACACCCCCCCCCTCGCCCTTAAAACCTCTTAACTTTTTTCCCTAATAGTTAGCCAGTCCATATTTTAAATTAAATTAATACGTTTTCCTTCTCTCACATAAAACTTTCTAATCCTTCCTTTGCAACACTATCCCACCATGTCACAATGTCATCCACTCCCTGTTCTTCCACACTAAGCTCCCTCCATAGGACTAAAAACCCCTCCAACCCCTCCTCATCACCTAACACACTTATTTTTAAATTTTCCCAATAACTTCTGTATAGGGTCCGCGAGCATCCCCCACCCAACCTCCACCACCACTGCCCAAATGATCTGACATTGTAGCCTCAACAGTACTGAAAGATTTCACATCCACTCCCTAGAAAGGTACACTCTATCTAGTCTCGCAGCATATCCACTCCTAACAAACGATATTCAGTCTCCCACAATGCCCCCCCGAAGGCATCACGTAACCTAACATCCCTTAATAAATCCCTAAGAGCCACAGACATATATCCAGCCCCTTTTGGGTCCACATCAGCCACCCTGATTACACTGTTCCAGTCCCCACCAACTATTGCCACCTCTGGCAGTGCACTTAAGAAAAACACAAGATCCTCACACACAAAATCATTCTTTACCTTTATGTTATTTCTCCGGCGCATACACACTCACAAAAGACACCACTTACCCATCACCACCCATCACACGCAACACCCCCCCTCCCCCTCCTCCCTCGCTTCTCTGCAAAAAACGGGCTCGTCTCCCTTATTAAAATTCCCCACCACCTTTTAGACAGGGAGATGGCAGGGTAATTACTCGAAATCCTGCCTCCTCCAACACCCTACCCTCTTTAAAATTGTGCTCCTGCAGGAACACAACATCCACTCAGATTTGTTCAGGAAATTTTCGAAAAACCCAAACTCTCTTCATACTGCTACATAACCCATTAACATTTACAGACAACACCAAGGCCTATTAAAGTTTTCCACCCCTGCTTCCTCTCATCACTCTTTACAACTCCTGAGCTTGAATTTAAGTTTGACACCTGCAGAGTGCTCTCTTTCCCTCCCCCCTTCTTCTGGTGCCTCCTATCATGGCTACCACCACCTGCACCACTACCTTAACACTTCACCTCAGTCTGTTTCCCAGGCCTTTGTGCAGGTGTAAGGACGTCATCAGAATCTGACGTAGCCGCCCTCTTTCTCGTGACCATCATGTTACACATATCTTGATCAGATGTTGCCTCTCGATGAACCTCCACCTCTACCTGAGAATGGTTTAATGATTCAACGGACGACTCCAAACCACCATCACGTCCCAAATTATCATGTCTCCGACTTTCTGGAAGCGACGGCTCTCCGATGACACCACGCTCAGATGTAACGTCCCTCTCTGGTGGTGACAAAGTCTTCAACACCTCCACTAATTCTTCCTCAATCTCGAGAACCTTCTCTTGTAATTGCTGCTCCTCCTTATCCACAGGAGACGATACCTGATCAGGCAGCTGGGGGAGGGACTCCAACTCACCGCCAGTCCTGTGTGTCCGATCCACTATCTCGCTCCACAAAACACCATGCCCTCCATCCGATGTTTGTTTTTCCCTGCCACCTTTGAAGCAGGGGGTGCGACATCCACCACAGGTCCAGGCACACGTCTTCGCTTGTCACAGGTCGCCGCTATGTGATCATACTCACCACATGGGGCGGCATGTACGTCGTTGTCCTGGGTACATTATCATTACCTGCGTCCTGAAATCTTGTAGATACACATAGGACGGTATTGGGTGCCTCAACGTCATTTTGAGGTTGAAAGAACCCTCTGGATAACCAGCATAGGCACCTGCGCCCACGTACCATGTTGGCATAATGCACCGTCCCATATGTCTCAAAAACTTTCCTTATATCCGCCTCGTCCGCCTCAAAGGGAACGTTGTGTAACTTGATCCAGGTATAATGCCGTGAAACATCTATCAATCTTACACTGACAGCTGGTGTGACGCTAAGACTTATGTCCTGAAACCTGGTGACTAACGATTCATAAACAGTAGCTGATAGCAGTTTGACGAATATTCTTTGGCTTCCGTTTAATGCTACACCATACAAGTCACTATCATGTACGCCATATGTCTCCCAGATGATCTTTGGCAATAAGACTTGTGCAGAACTAGGCGTTATCGTTCCTTTAAGTAGCTCAATGCCTACAGTATTTATCCGGCATCTCAGACTAACCGCTATCTTGAACAATCACAGTGCACCTATGTTGTTAACAGAGGCGTGACAGCACCACTTCACACCGCTGCAGCCAGGTAACTGACAAGGGAGCTCACCTACAAACAGCAGAGGGGTGCAAAGTACAACCGCCCTCTACCGTGGTCAGGCAGCGAATGGTTTTGAATTGCGTATAACGTTGGTGTGATGGGAAGGAATTTTCGTGCTCTAGAAGTTGAAATTGGGCTGACACCTCTCAAATAGGAGGCGAAATTGTTGGACATGCATTCCTGCATAACTTGAGATATCAGACGACTGGAGAAAACTGCTCCAGGAACCTCAGATAAGCTCTCTAGATTTGTGTATAATTCTGGCCAGTGTTTTCATAAATTTAGTTAGTGAGTTTTTTCTGAGTATGATACAACTTAATATCCAGTCAAATTGGTGAGTGATATTATGATATATTTTCCTTCTGTTATGTAATTGTGTATATATATATAACCATTTATTATTTTTAATTTACAGTCCACAAATTTATATATTTACCAGTATTCCTGGTGATGTATATTTCATTTAATTAATAGGTCCAGAGCAACTTGTGGTTATGACAGTGGTAGGTATCGAAGGGGGACATTTTTTGCGACCTAGGTGTCCCAAATTCCTACTTGTCGATGTAACTCTGATAAATAATAATTATCTTTGTTATCATTTACTGTTATCATTACTGTCCTACTGTGTCAGCATGCCTCGTTGTGCTCCGGGTTTTCTCGTGTTTTCACGGTCGCTCTTACGTGCTAGAACTTTAATTTGTGCCATCAATCCTATACGATACATCCCTCTAGCGCCTGGAGCCAATCTTGGGCGGAAAACATTATATACTGAGTCAAAAAAGGAGAATTAGTGAGCACTTCCTAGCAGAGTTTACTGCCAGAGGGGAATCATAGGCCTTTGTTCCATGTGCAAAATAATAATAATAGAACTTTTCTTTGTCAGAGGAAAGAAAGTCTCCCTGATAACATTGAGTATACATAGTGTATAGTGTATACTACAGTAGCTCCCTAGTATATAGATGATAAAGGCTAAAGTGTCATTTGAAAAAAAGGTGAATTTGTAAAAGAAGTGATAAGCTTATAGAGGCAGGTGCCGAAGTCGCCAAAACTTACCACAGGTTAGCTGTTTTATAATCTTCCTGGCCCGCTAGTGTACTCGCATATAATCTAGTGATACCAGTGAATAGCAGAATACAGTGTTGTAGTAGCAAATAACCAGTATTATTAAAGGTACTTAGTGGAGTGGAGTGACTTTCATTAGTTCTTTTTTCTTGAAATACAAGACGTGTACTGTGAATTTCATATAACCTGTAGTTACCAGCGGTCGCAATATACACAACGAGAAGCAATTATTACTTCAGAAAAAGCGTCCTTCCTCCAAATTTCCACCAGCCAACTATAGTGATTAATATAGCATTTATTGTGGGGGGAGACGAAAAAAAAAACTAGAAAAGCTAGATACAGCGATTGATAAACAAGGGTTGAGGCTCAACCGTTCATCACTGTAGGAGCTGCCAGAAATCACCGGTTCTTCAACACGCAAGTTATACTTTTGTATCAATCAAATCACATATTACTCGGGTAGATAATTTCAAGTAGATCCTTCATGTGTTAGCCCAAATCACCGACCAGTATGTTTTAAATAAGTGACCCACTGATCAGATCAGACTGGTCTGATCCCTCGACTGGTCCGAACCCTTGACTGGTCTGAACCCTTGACTGGTTACAAACGGATTCGTTGGACAATAAAGCAGACTGTAAATGGATGGGGTTGTAGGCGCCCTTATCAAACACAAACAATAATTATAAATCAGGAACGTACACGGTAAGCTGTCCAATATACAAGTACAGTTAGAAATAGAAATACAAATAGCTAGAGCATCATTTAAGGAGGTTATTAATAGAATATTCAAGAGGTTGCTAGTGGAATTACAGTAAATCAACCATTCAAATCATTATGAAGCTCCGTGTAGTCTGCGGTCAATCAAACAAACGGGCTTTCACATGGATAAATTGTCATTTTTGTGGAAATTGGTGTCACGCCCCTTGCGCAGATATCCAAGAACTAGCTACAAGCAGTATTAATACAGGGAAGTGTTTTTGGGTATGCTCGAAGGAGATAAATCTGTGGACTAAAATCACAAGGTATTAAAAGAGGATAACAACAAAGCTGCTTTCATAGACAACCTGGAAGCTTTCTACAACAGATGGGAACATAAAAAGTCTGGGCTGACTGGCACTGCCCTTGATACTGGCCATGTAGTCAGAAACTGTAAGGCTGGAGGTGATGTCCTGGTAGTCAGTAAATGTGGGGCTGATAGTGCTGTCCTGGGAGACAGTAATGGTGAAGCTGGAGATGCTGTCCTGGAAGACAGAAATGGTGAAACTGGAGGTGCGTCCTGGGAGACAGTAATGGTAAAGCTGGAGGTGCTGTCCTGGGAGACAGTAATGGTGAAGCTGGAGATTTTGTCCAGGTAGTCGGGAATTATATGCAGGAAGGAATGCATATAAATGCCTCATAGGGACAGGAGCCGTAGTGGGGAACAAGTGTAGTCAAAGATAAGATAAAAACCAATATTGCAAACAAAAAAATACAACAGGAAATAGCAAACAAGAGGACTCTACTAGCAATAGTGAGGATATATTACCAAAAACAACTGGTGGGAGCTCCATTGTTGGTGCTAGGGAGGATAGGATAAGACAGGTAAACATGCACCAAAGGGAATACAGTCACAGAAACCCAAGGCAAACGGAAACCAAGCCTGTGCACATACTATGCACTTGGTATCTGCAGACATGGGAAATCTGGAAAAACAGATGGGACGTGCAACTATGACCACCCTTTGAAAATGCCCTGCCCATTGACAACAGGAAAATGCAAACTCCCTTCCTGTAAGCTTTTCACCTGAAATGTGTACCTCTTCAGTACAGGAAAGACTGTGCTATAACTTAAATTTCCAAGGCACACCATATAAAGGGGACAAAAAGATACAAAACATCCAGGCCATGGAAAACCTGGGTAGCCACAGCCACTCAAGAGGGAAGGTTTTTTAGTGCCAGGAAGGAAAAAAAACTGGCAGGAAACGGCAGAAATTGTACACCAAATCCAGTCATCCTGGAGTGGAACCACAGTCGATGGGCTCCACTCCAAACCAAACCCAGATACAGATACTATGCCGGAAAAAAAATCCCTCCCCCCATACCAAAAATACCACTAGTCCGATGACATTTTTCTTTGAAAATATACGGGGTCTAAAGCCAGCAACAAACAATAAAATACCTTTCATCCGTGGACTGCTTGCAGAGGCAAAAGCAATGTTCACGGCTTTCACTGAGACCCACATAAAGATCACTTGGACAACGAAATAGGGACCCAAAGGTTAAAACCCCTATACAGATGTGAACAGAGTGAACAGGCAAAAGGGGGGGCGGGTTGGCCTGTACATTGCAGAGTCACTTGTTTGCACAGAACTGCTTAATGCCTCAAATGATTTGTGGAAGTTTTAGCAGAAAAAGATCGAGAACCAAAACCTAGTCAAACGTGGTAGTCTACAAGCCTCCGGGTGCAACATCCCAGCAATTCCAGGGACAGCTGTTAAAAATTGACCCCCTGTCTGGAAAATTTCCAGCTCCTGCACCCAACATCTTGCTCCTGGGGATTTCAACTTAAGGCACCTAAAATGGAGGAATATAGCAAATATATTGTTGCAGTAATAACACCAGGAGGCAGCTCTGATGAAAACTCACACTCACACGAGCTTTAAAAACTCTGCACAAAATTCAAATTTTAAACCAGCAAATAATAGAGCCTACTAGAATGGAGAATACACTAGACCTCAAACTTCACTAACAATGATGATCTGAAAGAAATGTCACCATATCAAAAACAATATACTCAGATCACAATATAATTGAGGTTCAGACATGTATGCGCGGAGCCCCCGACCGACAAAAAGAGGGTTAGTCACGAGGGAGCATTCACCAAATTCAACTTCAAAAACAAAAAAAATAAAAATGGGACCAAGTAAACCAAGTCCTAACCGATATAAGCTGGGAAGATATACTAAGCTACACAGACCCCAACTTATGCATAGAACAGATTAACTTGGTGGCACTCGATGTATGCACAAGACTTATTCCTCTAAGAAAAAGGAGGAGTAGATGTAAAAAAGAAGACAGGCGCTCCCTTTACAGGCGACGGAAAAGAATAACAGAGAGGCTAAAAGAGGTCAATCTATCTGAAATGCGTAGGGAGACACTGGTCAGAGAAATAGCAACTTAAGCTAAAGGAATCTTATAGGAGTCAGGAATGGGCGGGAAGAACTAAAAAGCCATAAATGAATCGAAAGAAACCCAAAGTATTTCTTTTCCTATGCCAAATCAAAGTCGGGAACAACGTCCAGTATTGGGCCCCTACTTAAACAAGATGGGTCTTACACAGATGACAGCAAGGAAATGAGTGAGCTACTTAAGTCCCAATATGACTCAGTTTTTAGCAAGCCGCTAACCAGACTGAGAGTCAAAAAATCAAAATGAATTTTTTATGAGAGCCACCAAAATTTGGTCAACAAAAAGCCATCTGATGTTATCCTGACGCCAAATGACTTCAAAACAGGCATAAATGACATGCCCTGCACTCTGCCCCAGGGCCAGACTCAGGAGCCCGTGTTCATCAAGAACTGCAAGAAGCCCCTATCACGAGGTTTTGCCATCCTATGGATAGGGAGCATGGACACGGGGGTCGTCCCACAGTTAATAAAAACAAGAGACATAGCCCCACTCCACAAAGGGGGAAGTAAAGCAATATCAAAGAACTACAGATCGATAGCACTAACATCCCATATAAAAATCTTTGAAAGGGTCTTAAGAAGCAAGATCACCACCCATGTAGAAACCCATCAATTACACAACCCAGGGCAACATGGGTTTAGAACAGGTCGCTCCTGTCTGCCTCAACTATTGGATCACTACGACACGGTCCTAGATGCACTAGAAGACAAAAAGAATGCAGATGCAATATATACAGACTTTGCAAAAGTCTTCGACAAGTGTGACCATGGCGTAATAGCGCACGAAATTCGTGCTAAAGGAATAACAGGAAAAGTTGGTCGATGGATCTATAATTTCCTCACAAACAGAACACAAAGAGTAGTAGTCAACAGAGTAAAGTCCGAGGCAGCTACGGTGAAAAGCTTTGTTCCACAAGGCACAGTACTCGCTCCCATCTTGTTCCTCATCCTCATATCTGACATAGGCAAGGATGTCAGCCACAGTACCGTGCAGATGACTCCCAAATCTGCATGACAGTGTCTTCCATGGCAGACACTGCAAGGCTCCAGGCGAACATCAACCAAATCTTTCAGTGGGCTGCAGAAAACAATATGAAGTTCAACGATGAGAAATTTCAATTACTCAGATATTGTAAACACGAGGAAATTAAATCTTCATCAGAGTACAAAACAAATTCTGGCCACAAAATAGAGCGAAACACCAACGTCAAAGACTTGGGAGTGATCATGTCGGAAAATCTCACCTTCAAGGACCATAACATTGTATCAATGGCAGCTGTTAGAAAAATGACAGGATGAATAATGAGAACCTTCAAAACTAGGGATGCAAAGCCCATGATGACACTCTTCAGGTCACTTGTTCTATCTAGGCTGGAATATTGCTGCACACTAACAGCACCTTTCAAGGTAGGTGAAATTGCTGACCTAGAAAATGTACAGATAACCTTCACGGCACGCATAACGGAGATAAAACTCCTCAATTACTGGGAGCGCTTGAAGTTCCAGAACCTGTATTCCCTGGAATGCAGGCGAGAGAGATACATGATTATATACACCTGGAAAAGCCTAGAGGGACTAGTACCGAACTTGCTCACGAAAATCACTCACTACGAAAGCAAAAGACTTGGCAGACGATGCAACATCCCCCCAATGAAAAGCAGG
This sequence comes from Cherax quadricarinatus, assembly GCF_026875155.1. NCBI lineage: Eukaryota > Metazoa > Arthropoda > Malacostraca > Decapoda > Parastacidae > Cherax > Cherax quadricarinatus. The sequence continues at coordinate 8,236 of NW_026475258.1, forward strand.
GGTGTCACTAGCACGTTAAGAGACCATACAATAAGTGTCAGGGGCCTGAGACTGTTCAACTGCCTCCCAGCATACATAAGGGGGATTACCAACAGACCCCTGGCAGTCTTCAAGCTGGCACTGGACAAGCATCCAACTTCGGTACCTGACCAGCCGGGCTGTGGCTCGTACGTTGGTTTACGTGCAGCCAGCAGTAACTGCCTGGTTGATCAGGCTCGAATCCACCAGGAGGCCTGGTCACAGACCGGGCCACGGGGGCGTTGACCCCAGGAGCTCTCTCCAGGTAAACTCCAGGAAGAGCTCTATTCTGGACGCGTTGCAACCGTAGCATGTTGGTCTTTGTTGTTAATGACATTGGGACACATGTTTTTTGACATGTGGAGGGGCTTGATTGAATCTAGAGAGACTACTAAGACCGGCTTTGGCTATGTTGATCTCTATATGTTCTAAAGCCAAATTGTTTATCAGTAAAAAGGTGATTAAACTCCATATAGTAGTTCAGTCTGTTGGAAATGATCTTCTCAAGAACTTTTCCAGTGACTTTAAGTAAAGATATAGGTCTATAGTTCCCAGGTTGGTGGATGTCTTTATTGGACTTACCAAGAAAGATCATCCTAGCAGTCTTAAAAACCACTGGAAAATGTCCTGAGGCCAAGGTGGCATTAAAGATATTTACCAAAGACTGTTTACAATTTCTGGGTAGGAACTTTATTTGTTTCATTGTTATTCCAGAGAGGCCAGGGGCTCTATTTCACATTCTTCCAATAACCTGACTCATCTCTAGTAATGTAATAGGTCTAGTAAGCGGGTGGGTATCTTCAAGAGTTGAAGTATCGATGGTAGGTAGTGGTTGTAGATCATCCAAGTTCTCATCTCTCCATTCATTTACCAACTGATAGTGATTATTGTTAAATCGACGACTGTTATTGTGGGAGAGAATTTTCTCCCATACATCACCCATCAAATTAGCCTGGTCCTGTGGATCATCAAGTTTAATCTCAACATCTTCATCATCCTCATCAGTGAAGGTATGAATTAGGTAGTTAGGAGCCTTGTGCTTTGCCCCTAAAAGTTGTCGGATCTTACTCCAAAATTTTGCTGGCTCACGTTTATACTGATTAGCTTGGAGAACTAGCAGTTTCCATAAGTCACGTTTGTGATGACTAATCATGTTAATTAATTCTTGCCTCAATCTGTGCAATGTAGCTACTGGTGGTTGTCGCGTTTGAAGATGCCTTCGACATTCTGCTTGATAATTACTTAAAGCGTCTCTAATTTCCCTAGTAGGTTTATATTGTTGATAGATCTTTGTGGAAGCTAATTGGCAAGTTGCATTAGAAGCTTCAATTATTCGATTGTGAAGGGACCTGATTGCGTCATCAATTGCACTGGAAGGTAGATTTTCCAATGACACAATTTCATCATCACCCAGATATGCCCTGAAGGGGTCAAATCCTAGGGTGTTAAGATTGGGTTTAGGAGGTACAGGTATTCTAAATGGAGAAGTTTGTAGTTGTATTATAACAGGGATATGGTCAGATCCTACGTTTCCACCAGGAGAGATACGACAGTGAAAGATGTCACAGTCTCTGTTTGTCAGTACAATATCTGGTGTTCCTGGATGAGGTCCAATGTACGATTTGAAGAATGGGTCTTGAAATGACAAGTTTCTGGCTGTCATGATATTAAATAGTTGTTTTCCTTTTAAGGACCCCAATGGAAATAAGTTAGACAGTCCTCGATGACGCACTGACTTTCTTGGGTTATCCTGGGTGGCTAACCTTCCAGGGTTAAAAGTCCGAACGAAATCTTATCTTATCTTATCTTATCTTACGATTACCAAACTGTGAGTTTCCAATGCTTTTGTGTCTCGCATTGTAATAACAAATAATAAGAGTAGGTTTTGATTGAGCACAAAGT
>NW_026475259.1:0-10166 GCF_026875155.1 Cherax quadricarinatus
TATATATAAATATATAATATAAAATATATATATATATAAATATATATATAATATAATATATATATATATATATATGTCGTGCCGAATATGAAAAAACTGGTCAATTAGCAAGAACTCATTTAAAATTAATCCTTTCTGAAATTTTCTCTTATAACTTAAAGATATATTTTTTTCATTAATGTTGATGTAAAAAATTTTTAATTTTGCACCAAAAGAATCTTAAAAAACTTACCTAACCTTATTATAACAAGAACAATTTATTTTAGCCTAACCCAGCTAAATATATTTTAAATACGTTTACAGTAATTTAATACTAAAAAACCAATCAAACATATTTTTTTCGCTAGGTTCAAAAATGATTTTGGCGAAATTATTGCAACACAAATTTTCACTTGTCCTATATGGCAAGATGAACGTTGCTATTTAACCAAGATCGCAAGTTCTGCCTATTCGGCACGACATATATATTATCGTGTTTAAATTTAATTATAAGCAACATACAGCAAGTTGACATGTTTGCTAAATGGGGAGAATATGAAAAACTGGAAAACTGAGCAAGTAATGACGTTTGTTTTTTACCCGTGTCTTTCGATTACCTTCGCTGACGCTGCTAAATTACCAAAATAAGATAATTCTCTGGTTTTTTTTTTGGGGCCAGCGGAGCAAATTGTTGGACCTGGAAAACCCCATTAATTTAACTCTGTAAAATTTAAGTCGACTGCAGATTTATCCTAAATCGATTTTTTTTCAAGAAAAAACGCGGAGATTCTGGACAAAATATATTTATTTATTTATTTTTTTTCGTTCATTCTCTCTCTCTTTCTCTCTCTCCTTCTCCCCGCACACACAAACACACACACACACACACACACACACACAACACACAACCACACACACACACACACACACCACACCACACACACACACACACACACCATGCACATACACATGCATGGAGGGGGTAATTTCATGGATTGGCCAGGGAGGTATACCATCCTTTTTAGGAGTGAAAAAGAACAGGATGTGAGGTGGGGGAGGTGCGTGAGGCCTTACGTAAATGAAAGGGGTAAAGCAGCTTGAACTGACGGGGTCATGACAGAAATGTTAAAAGCAGGGGAGAAAAATGTGTTAGAGTGGTTGGTGTTTTTGTTTAATAAATATATGAAGAGGGAAGGTACCTAGGATTGGCAGAGAGCATGTATAATACCTTTATATAAAGGGAAGGGGAAAAAGAAATTGTAAAAAATTATAGCGGAAAAGTTTTTCTGAGTATACCAGGAAAAATTTATGGTAAGGCTATTATTGAAAGAATTAGAGGCAAGACAGAATGTAGGATTGCGGATGAGCAAGGAGGTTTAAGAGTGAGTAGGGGATGTGTAATCAAGTGTTTAAAATTAAAGCTTTATATGTAAACAGTATTTAGATAAAGCAAGGAAAGTGTTCATTACATTTATGGATTTAGGAAAGGCAAAATGATAGAGTGGATAGGGAAGCAATGTGGCAGATGTTGCAAGTATAGGGAATAGGTAGTATGTTACTAAATGCTATAAAGAGCTTTTATGAGGAAGTGAGGCTAAAGGTTAGGATTTGAAGAAGGGGGAAAGTGTAATGTAAACCAGGGTTGTTTAATATTTTTATAGATGGGGTTGTAAAAAAGTAAATGCTGGGGTGTTCGGGAGAGGTGGGGGATTAAATTAGGGGGAATCAAATACAAAATGGGAATTGACACAGTTACTTTTCCTGATGATACTGTGCTTAGGGGAGATTCTAAAGAAAAGTTGCAAAGGTTAGTGGACGAGTTTGGAGAGTGTGCAAAGTAGAAATTGAAAGTGAACATAGGAAAGAGAAAGGGTGATGAGATATCAAATGATTTAGATAAAGAAAAATTTGATATGAAATTGGAGAGGAGGAGTATGGAAGAGTGAATGTTTTCAGATATTTGGGAGTTGACATTTTCAGCGGATGGATATGTGAAGGATGGGGTTAACCATAGATTGATGAAGGAAAAAAGGTAAGTGGGGCATTGAGTATATGTGGAGACAAAAAAAATTATCTATGGAGGTAAAGAAGGGAGTATAAAAAGTATAAGTGGGACCAAACACTTTACATGGGTGTGAAGCTTGGGTGGTAAATGCTGCAGCGAGAAGGCGAGAGTAGACGGTAGAGATGTCCTGTCTAAGGGCAATGTGTGGTGTAAATATATGCGAAAATTCGAATTGAAAAATTTGGAGAAGGTGCGGAGTTAATAAAGAATTAGTTAGAGGTGGGTTTGGTCAGCATTACACAGAATGGATCAAAGTAGAATGACAAAGGAAGCGTATAAATCTGTAGGAGAAGGAAGGCGGGGTAGGGGTCGTCCTCGAAAGGGTTGGAGGAGGGGGTAAAGGGAGTTTTGTGGGGGAGGGGGTTGGAATTCAGCAAGCAGCGTGAGCGTGTTAGATAGGAGGAATGAGACGAAGGTATTTGGGAACTGACAACTGTTGGGGTGTAAGCAAGGTAAATTATTGAAGGGATTCAGGGAAACCGGTTATTTTTATGTAGCCGGACTTAGAGTCCTGCAAATGGGAAGTACAATGTATGCACTTTAAAGGGGGTTTGTGAAATTTTGGCTGTTTAGAGGATATGTTTGTATCTTATAAATGCTTTCTAAACTGTTGTTTGGGGCACCTCTGTAAAAACAGTGATTTGTGTGAGTGAGGCAAAAGTGTGAATGATTACAAAGTATTTTCTTTTTGGCTACTTTCTTTCTTTTTGACACCCTGCCTAGGTGGGAGACGGCCGACTATTTTTGTATGTATGTATGTATTTTATATATATAAAAATTAATATATATAATATATTATATATATAATATATATATATATATATATATAAAATATATATATATATACATTTATATTGCAATAAGAATCACAGTAAACAGGTGATTTCAGAATATGCAAAACAACCACTGAAAGAATAGAGAAATTCCAAGCGCGTTCGTGACTACTCACATTATCAAGGAACAATGAAAGTAATGCATCAAAGGAAGGCCCTATAAAGGGTCTATCCCACACGACACTATCACATTCCACAACAAAGCACACCTGACGTGCGACTCAAAGGAAAAAGGGGAACACTGCAGCAGGCCCGCTGCCCAAATATACAGTCCTTCACACAACCCACCAACAAACTATTCTACCCAAGAATTAAGAATTTTAAAATTTATTTATTTGTCCAATGTATTATTAAATTCTTCCCAAAATTTTATAAATTATAAATGGATCTAATTTATATAAAAACCCAAAATAAATATTCATATTATTGTCATAACCTTTATATGAAACAAGATTCAATTATATTTCCGTCGACCATGGACTTGCTTGATACAACTTTCTCAACTTTTTGAAAAATCAATTGGATGGTTTAAATCTCCCCACATGAATAAATGGAGCATTGGAAAACTTGTCCAGTTCTAATGCTATATTTATGTTGTTTTAATCTTAGTTTTGAGATTTTTTACCAATTTGACCGTAATAAACTTTATCGCAAATTTACAAGGAATCGTATAGACACATCCGTCAGCATTTTGGGGGGAATTCTTTATCAAAAGTTTTTTTACTGTAAGAACATAAGAACATAAGAAAAAAAGGATCACTGCAGCAGGCATTTGCCCATACTAGCAGATCCTTTACAATCCATCCCACTAACAAAACATTTGCAAAAAAGGTGCAGCAGTCGACTGCTGCACCTCTCCTGCCTACGGTTTATAAGCTCCTTCTTCACACTTATGCCGATTCTATTCAAGATTGATGGACTGACCACATCGACTCAAGGCTAAGGGACTGATTACCCATTCTCCTCCTGTTCTTCAAGATTCTCCTTTGTATGGACTGATAAGCCACGTGTGGTGAAACGTTTCATCAATAAAGATACCCAAGAGTTGCACATGTGTCTAATTTTTATCAACGTGTCGGTTCTCTGAACCATTGATCACAATCCTGTCAGACACTCCCAATTTCTTGGGATCTTAATACTTGGAAATTCTTCATTTGCCTAACCCTTGGCACGACCTACTTCCACATTGAACAATGTGACACCACCTACGACTGCTGCACCTCTCCTGCCTAGGGTTTATAAGCCCCTTTCTCCACACTTATGCCGTATTCTATTCAAGATTGATGACTGACTATCAACGTGTCGGTTCTCAAACCATTGATCTACAAACTTATCCTAGCCAGCCTACCCATAATAACTGTTCAAACACTGAAAACAAATACCTTTGTAGTCCTGAAAAGTAGCTAGCTAGGAGAGTTGACAAGTGTGCCAAGAGTTGTAAATAACCATCATGAAAAACTGTGTAGTCTGCAGAAAGAGTAGCAAACGAAGTCATACTTGGATTGTATGCAGTCTGTGGTAGAGCATCCCATGGGTCATGCAGGAACTTTTAAAATACAACCACTATTGATATAAAATCAAATAATATTTTAGGGCCTGCTCAAACTACATACACCTGTGTGGAAAATTACATCAATATTTAAAAGACAAGAACAACAACAAAATATTCCGTTAGAAATCGTGACAACATTGTACAACAGCTGGGAAAATAAAATGGGTGGGGCTGTGGGCTATGTCTTTGAGGACAGTGGATGCTGTGTTGTCCTGGAGGACAGTGCACCAGATGAGCTGGTGTTGTCCGGAGGACAGTGCACCAATGGGCTGGTGTTGTCCTGGAGGAAGTGCACCAGATGAGGCTGGTGTTGTCCTGGAGGACTTGCACCAATGGGCTGGTGTTGTCCGGGAGAACAAGCACCAACTACAGACAGTGACCCTGGGTGTTTGAAACAGGTAAAAACAACATTGAAAATTTTCCAGAAGTACAAAGTAGCAATACTGCTGGAGATTGAAAAAAAGGGGGTTTGGGATGATGCCCCGGGAAATAGTGTCGACACTTTACCAGTAAAACCTGGTGGAAGCACTGATGTCTGTACAGGAGCTGTAGGCAGGGAAACAGAAAAAAAAGTATACCATAAGAAAACGCAAAACAAAAAATCCCAGCAATCAAAAATTCAATCAATCAGATTATATTCCTTGGGTATCTCAGGCATGGTATATCTGAAAAACAGTGGGTCATGCACTTATGACCATCCCAAAAACTGCCGCACCACCAACAACGGGAGAGTGTAATTCTTCTTCTGTAACTTATTTACCCTGAAATGTGTCACTCGTCGTCCACGATAGAAAATGCTACAACCTATTCTCTAAAGCACATCATCTAAAGGGGGACAAGAAGATACAGATCACACAGACCATGGGAAACAAAAGGGGGGACCCAAAAACCTCTCTAGGAAGGGGGTTTTTAGTGCAGAAGGGCAAAAAAGACTAGCAAAAAGTGACAGAATTCCTACAGCAATTCAAACACTTCTGGAGCAGAGGCACAATTATTAGCCTCCAGTCCAGAACAACAGATAATAATGTAAACAAACCCCCCCCTAAATTCCATCAATATAACGACATTTATCTTTGCAAGCATACAGGGTCTTAGCCATCAACAAACAAAAATACCTTCTTTAAAGGGGACTGCTAACAGGGTCAAATGCAATGTTTGTGGCTTCCACAGTGACCCACATAAGGGATCATTTTGACAATGAAATATGGATCCCGGATTATAACCAATTCAATGCGACAGTTTAAACAGGCAACAAAGTAGGGTTGGCCTGTGCATCAGAGAGACACTCACATGCTAAGAACTACTAAACAACTCAAATGATGTAGCGAGGTTTTGACTGTAAGGTTTTGAAAACCGAAACCTTGTCATTGAGGATGAAATACAAGCCTCCGGATGCAATTTCCCACAATTTCCAAGAACATTTTTTGGGATCACTGTCTGGAAAAATCTCCCCTTCCTGCCCCAAACATCTTGCTACTGGAGATTTCAACTGCAAAATATCTTAAATGGAGGTGTAGCAAATAATGTTTTAGTAGAGATCACCCCAAAGGCAGCTCAGATAAAAATTCATATACACAGGAGAAGTAAATTTCTGCCCCAAAAATTTACCTTAAGCCACCAATTAATAGAGTCTACAAGACTTGAAAATACACCGGACTATCTGAATGGAAATAAACCCTTATCAAAGACAATGCACTCAGATCACAACACAATAGAGGTACAGACAGTATGTGCGGGGCTCCCTACTAGCAAATTAAGTGATCAGAAATGAAAGTGCCTTCAAAAAATTCAACTTCAATAACAAAAATATCCAGGGGAACAAGTCAACCATGTTCTAAATGAAACAAGCGGAAAATCCTAAACAGCATCTGAACCTTGGCCTAGAAAAAAATCAACTCTGTGGCACTTGAGGCCTCCTAAAGCACATTCCTTTAAGAAAGAGAAAAAGAAGATGTAAACTAGAAAGAGAGAGATGCTCTCTATACAAGCAAAGGGGAAGAATCCCCAGAGTTGCGAGAGAGGCCAGAAACAGCAAATACCGAACTTAGGCTTAAGGAATCTTACAGGAGACAAGAATCAAAGAAAGAACTAAAGCCATAAAGGAAATTGAAAATAAAAATACTTCTTCTCTTATGGCAAATTTAAGGAAAAACAACATCCAGTACTGGACCCCCGCTTAGACGAGATGGGACCTACACAAATGACAGCATATAAATGAGTGAGATACTAAAGTTCCATTTTGACTCAATGTTCAAGGAGCTGTTAACTTGACTAAGGGTCGACAATCTAAAATTTTTTTTTTTTTAGACCGAGGCCCAAATTTTGGTCATTTTAAAAAATCTCTGATATTATCCTAACATCACAAGACTTCGAAAAGGCAATTAATGACATTCCCACTAGTCGAACTCAATGTACATCAAAACTGCAAGAAAACCCCTGTCATGAACCTTTAGCATTCTGTGGAGGGAGCATCGACGCAGAGGTCATCCCACAGTCACTAAAAACAACAGAGATAGACCAACTCCACAAAGGTGGCAGTGAAGTAAAGGCAAAGAAGTAGCACTAACATCCCACATCATAAAAATCTTTGAAAGGGTTTCTAAAAAGCAAGATCACCAACTACCTAGATACCCATCAATTACACAACCCAGGGGAACATGGGGTTTTGAGTAGGTCGCTCCCGCCTGTCCAGCTATTGGACCACTGTGACAAGGTCCTGGATACTTTAGAGCATATATAAAATGCGATGTAATATACACAGACTTTTCGAAAACCTTCGACAAGTGTGATCATGGTGTAATAGCACACAAAATGCGTGATACAAGAATAACAGGAAAAGTTGGTAGAACTATCTGTAACTTCCTAACAATCAGAAAACAAAGAGTAATAGTAAACTGAGTGAGTCTGATGGGGAGGGGGCTACAGTGAAAAGCACAGTACTTGCTCCCATCCTGTTCCTCATCCTCATATCCGACACAGACAGAGATGTAGTCTATAGCTCCGTGTCTTCTTTTGCAGATGGCACCTGAATTGCCATGAGAGTGTCTTCCAGCGAAGACACTGCAAGACTCCAAATAGACATCAACCAAATGGCCACAGAAAACAATATAAAGTTCAATGAAGATAAATTTAATTACTCGGATATGGAAACTTGAGGAAATTAAAACTGTATCAGAGTATATGACAAATTCTAACAATACAAAACAGCGAAAACTAATGTGAAAGACCTGGGACCGATACTGTCAGAGGATCTCGTGTACAAAGACCACAACAATGTATCTACCTCATTTGCATAGAAAAATTATTTGTTGGGTAATGAGAACTTTCAAAACTAGGGACGTTAACCCCAGATGATTCCCTTCAAATCGCTTGTTCTCTCTAAGCTGGAATACTGCTGTACACTAACTGCCCCTTCAAGCAGGCGAACCTGCTGACCTGGAGAGTGTACAGAAAAATTTCAAGGCACACTTAAGTAGGATAAAGCATCTAATTACTGGTAACGGTTAAAGTACCTTCATTTGCATTCCCTGGAATAGAGGCGAGAAATATGCGTGATATTATACACTTGGAGAATCCTAGAGGGATCAGTACCAAAGTTGCACACGAAAATTACTTCCTACGAAAGCAAAAGACTCAACAGGAGATGCAACATTCCCCCAACAAAAAGCAGGGGTGAACGTGTACACTAAGAGACAACACAATAAGTGTCAGGAGCCCAAGACTTTTCAACTACCTCCCAGCATACATATGGGGAATTACCAACCGACAACTGGATATCTTCAAGAAGGCACTGGACAGGAACCTATAGTCAGTACCTATCAGCCGGGCTGTAGTTCTTATGAGAGTTTACGTGCAGTCAGCAGTACAGCCTGGTTGATCAGACCCTGATACACCACGAGTCCTGGTACCTGTATTTATTGCACAATAGTCATTTCATAACTCTGTATTCATTGCACAATACTCCTCTAACAATCCTAAAACACTCCAACACCCCCATTACACACCTGTGTTTAACTCCACCACCACACTAACCACCACTACCACCAACACCACCACAACGACCACCCGCACTTCCAACACCACTACCACCACCACTACCACCACCAATAACACCACCACTACCACCCTCACTATCACTACCACTACCACCACCATCACTATCACTACTACCACCACTACCACCACCACCACTACTACCATCCTCACTCTAACTCTCCATTTAATAACTCTCCTCTCCTATTTTTAACAGTCAAATCCATTTGCTCTCTCGTTTCCTCAACTTATTAAACTCACTCCAAAACTTCTTACTTTTATCAAAATTGTTGTTAACATCTCACTCATTCTCTCATTTTCTCTCTTTTTACATTGCTTCACAACTCTCTTAAGATCTCTTTTTCTCTCCACATACTTGTCCCTCCTTGCATCACTTCTGCTTCGTAAAAACTTCTCATATGCTAACTTTTTCTCTCTTACTACTCTCTTTACATCATCTTTACACCAATCGCTCTTCTTCCTCCTGCACCCACTTTCCTGTAACCACAAACTTCTGCTGAAAACTCTAACACTACATTCTTAAACCTACCCCATACATCTTCAGCCCCTATGCCATACTCTCACTAGCCCATCTATCCTCCAATAGTTGTTTATATCTTACCCTAACTGCCTCCTCCTTTAGCTTATAAACCTTCACCTCTCTCTTACCTGCTGGTTCCATTTTTCCATCGACCTTTTACTCTCAATGTAGCTACAACTAAACAAGTGATCTGATGTATCTGTGGCCCCTCTATAAACGTGTACATCTTGAAGTCTACCCAACACATTTATCTACGAATTACGTAGTCCCAACAAACTACTGCCATCATATCTTGTATACTTATTTATCCTCGTTTTCTAAAATATGCGTTACTTATAACCAAGCCCCTTTCTCTAGAAAGTTCAATCAAAGGGCCCCCATTATCGTTTACACCTGGCACCCCAAACTTACCTATATATATATATATATATATATAAATTATATATATATATATATAATAATATATATATAATATATATATATATATATATATATATATATGACCCTGGTGTTGTCAATGAGTTTGTAATCCAATTCTTTGAGGAAACGCGTGGCGTTCTTTCCCTTTGATTCCATAGTCTCTCATTCCACTGGACAACTTGATACTGATGGCTTAAGTCTCTGTACTTGTTGATCATTGTACTTCGCCCTGTGATCCGCAGCTCCTCCCTGTGGCCCTACACTGCAATGAATTTAGTATCAGCCAGCGTCGTCACGCTAGTATAGTCCCTTGCTAGAAACTTGCCATTCTTCCAAGGAGAGATGATGATCCCATCAGCGCTGTTTCCAGGATTGTGATTATTGCTGGATGCTACACAAATAGGTGAGTACACACACACACACACACAAACACACACAAATTCACACACACACACACACACACACACACACACACACACACACCACACACACACACACACACACACACACACACACACACACACACATACGCCTCAGCGTAGCCATCCAGAGGAGAAATGCTTGCTGCATACTTGGCTCGCGCCCGGCTTCAGAGGAGCTGGAGGAAATTCATGATCTTTAATACATTGTACCATTGTATTCATGTTTGTGTTATTCTGCACATGTATTCTGTTTATCATAAATGTTCACATAGAATATAAAATATAAGGGGGTGGTAGGGAAAAAAAAAAATTCAAACAGCTC
>NW_026475260.1:0-10513 GCF_026875155.1 Cherax quadricarinatus
GTCATCAGCAATTTTTTATGTCGCTATTTTTTCCCCTCATCAATGTCGTTTATGTAAACTCTGAACAACAACGGGCCAACAACTGACCCATGAGGAACACCACTTTTGACGTGTCCCCATTCTGATTTCTCCCCATTTATGCAAAACTATCTGTTGTCTATTTTCAGCCATGCCTCTACCCAGGAAAAATTTCTCCTCCTATTCCGGGTGCCTTACGTTTCCTCAATAGCCTCTGGTGTGGAACTCTATCGAAAGCCTTACTGAAGTCCATATACACAACATCATATTCATTACCATGATCTACCTCCTCAAACACCTTAGTGAAAAAAGTTAGTAAATTCCTAAGACAGGAACGCCCTTTTGTAAAACCGTGTTGAGATTCATTAATCAATCTGTGCCTGTCATGATTGCTATGAATTGCTTCGGCAATTATTGATTCCATAAATTTTCCCACTATGGAGGTAAGGTTTATTGGTCTATAGTTCGAAGCCAAGGACCTGTCACCTGCCTTGTAAATAGGTATTACATTTGCCATTTTCCACTTATCAGGCACTATGCCAATTTGTAGTGATATGTTAAAAAGATTAGCCAAAGGTATGCTAAGTTCCTCTATACATTCCTTTAATACCCTTGCAAACAGTTCATCAGGGCCTGGGGATTTGTTAGGTTTTAGTTTCTCTATTTGTCTGAGGACCATGTCACTGGTTACTGTAATCATACATAGTTTATTATCATCCTGTTCTACATAATCCATTATTTTAGGATTATCGCTAGTATTTTCCTGGGTGAAAACTGAGAGGAAGTAGGTATTTAGAATTTCACACATATCCTTATCACTGACAGTGATCTGACCAGAGTTATATTAAGTGGGCCATTGTTGTCTCTAATCTTACTTCTGTATACCTGAAAGAGCCCTTTAGGGTTAGTCTTTGAATCCCTTGGGACCTTAGTCTCATAATCCCTTTTTGCTTTTCTTATTCCTTTCTTTATTTCTCTTTTTAATTGAATATATTGATTTCTTAACTGCCCATCCCCTCTTTTGATACGCCTATATATGCCTCTCTTTTGACCAATGAGATGTTTTAATCTATTGTTCATCCATTTGGGATCATTTTTGTTAGATCTAATTTCCTTACTTGGAACAAAAGTTGTCTGAGCAGCTAGAACTATGCTCTGAAAAACGTTATATTGGCAACCAAGATCACCTACCTGACCCATAGTCAGGACATCCCAATTTAGCCCACCCAAATAATTTTTCAGACCCATGAAGTCGGCCAAGCGAAAATCTGGGACAGAGATTTGATTGCACTTATCTGAGTAATTCCATGATATATTGAAACTAAGTGATTTGTGATCACTTTCCCCAAGCTCATCATTAACCTCAAGATTATTAATTAGTGAATCGTTGTTGGCAAGAACCAAGTCAAGCAGATTGCTTCCTCTAGTTGGTTCTGTCACAACCTGTTCTAAAAGCAATCCTGAACCGTATCAAGAAAGTCACTAGACTCAAGATTTCCTGTCATATTGTTCCAATCAATTTGTCTAAAGTTAAAATCTCCCATTATCACAACATTTTCACATCTAGATGCCTTATGAATTTTGCCCCATAACAGCTTACTGCACTCCCTATCAAGGTTTGGGGGCCTATAAAATCACACCCAAATTAATTTGTCACGTTCCTCGAGAAAACTGTAGCCAAACAGATTCTGTGTTCGATGTTTCTAATCTTATATCATGTCTAAGACAACCATTTAAATTTTCTCTGACATACATCGCCACACACCACCCTTCCTGTTGACCCTATCAGTTGTGAATAGTTTATATCCTGTATGTTGCATTCAGAAGGCATTTCTCTATCTTTCAGGTTGAACCAGGTCTCTGTTATAGCAATAATATCTATATTAACTACACTTGCAAGTAATCTTAGCTCCTCTATCTTATTTCTTAGACTCCTACAAATTTGTATAGTAAACTTTAAGTGAGCTAGTCTCACGTCGTCCTCTATTTATCTCTCTTTGTTTGTTGATCAATTGAATTGTCTTTTACTAGCAACTTTATTTTGAATGTTGTCTTTTAAACAAAATCCCTGAGGTTACCCGGGTAAACTGCTGTTTTTAACCCTAATGCTGCAGCCTGATTTTTTCCCCAAAACACCCATACATCTATAATCTATCAGTTTAAACTCCAAGAGGTCATCAATTACCCTCTCAATTAAATTTGGTTAATGCAACCACTCCATCCCAGAGAGATGAACCCCATCCCTTGCATACATATCACGTTTCCCAAAAGAATAGGTCCCAGTTATCAATGAATTGGGATTGCAAGTTCCTTGCAGTACCTGTCTAGCACAATTTATTACCAATTGTCCTAGATATCCAGTCATTGCCCCTCCCTTTCTTAGACTGGGATCCCCCCTTAGACCTGACTACTTCTATGGTTGACCTATACTTATCCAGCAGTCCTCTCTCCTGCCCTTCCCAGTGTCATTACCCCCAGCACTAAGACAGAAAAATGGGTTGTTCCCATTACCTGCATAATATCCAATCTGCTGACTATGTCACCAACACCAGCTCCGGGAAAGACACACTCTCTGTCTGACCTTTCTGTCTCTGTTACAAAATGCACGGCCCCATTTATCTTACCTGAGAATCTCCTACTTTTAAAATATTCTTACCTTGATTAGCAGGGGAATCAGGGGTTTACCTTCAAACCTCACTAACCATTTAAAGTACACTCGTCTTGGAGAACAGAGAATCGATTTCCTACCTTCACATCTTCTCTATTAACTCTCCTCATTTTCCCTTCTTCCTGAACTGTGAACCACTTGCCACTTAAAGTGGCTGCCACTATCTGCTGGGGGACCATTCCTTCCTTACCAGCTAAATCCTTCTCACACTCACTCCCAAACTCATCTATTTGAAGCTTCAGTTTCCCTATTTTCCTCCTGAAGAAGTAGAATCTCCTTCTTCAACACTTGAACCTGAGATTCTAAAACACTACAACAAGCCTGGTGCTTGGTAGCCCACGCTAACTCCCAAGAGCTTAGGCAGGGTATGACCGTAGGTGTCCACTGTAGTGATACACCCTATGGTCACTATAACTACTGTAGTGATATACCATACTGTCACCCTCACTTACTGTTAGTGACACACCATACTGTCATCACTATAGTAGTGATTCACCATATTGTCACCATTACTACTGTAGTGAACACCATACTGTCACTCTCACTACGTAGTGACACACCATACTGTCATAACTACTGTAGTGATATACCATACTTTCAACCCTTACTACTGTAGTGATGCACAATACTGTCACCATTACTACTGTAGTGATACCATACTGTCACCAACACTACTGTAGTGATACACCATACTGTCACCATCACCACTGGTAGTGATACATCTGCTGTCACCATCACTACTGTGGTGATACACCCTACTTTTCACCCTCACTACTGCAGTGAACACAATAATGCCATCATCACCCCTGTTGTGATACACCATACTGTCACCATCACTACTGTAGTGATACACCATACTGTCACCATCACTACTGTTTGATACAACCTACTGTCACCATTCACACTGTAGTGATACACCATACGTTTACTATCACCACTGTAGTGATACACCGTACTGTCACTATCACTACTGTAGTGATACACCATACTGTCACTATCACTACTGTAGGGATACACCCTAACTGTTACCCTCACTTTTGTAGTGATAAAAACCACTCTTTTCACCATCACCACTGTAGTGATACACCATACTGTCACTATCACTCTGTAGTGATACACCATTTCTGTCACCATCACTTACTGTAGTGATACACCATACTGTCACTATCACTACTGTAGTGATACACCATACTGTCACCATCACCACTGTAGTGATACACCATTTCTGTCACTATCACTTTCTGTAGTGATGCACCATTTCTTTCTCCACCACTGTAAAGATAACACCATACTGTCACCATTGCTTCTGTAGTGATACGCCATACTAAACCCATCACCACTGTAGAGATACACCATACTGTCACCCTCACCACTGTAGAGATAACCCATACTGTCACCATCACCACTGTAGAGATACACCATACTGTCACCTTACTTCTGTAGTGATACACAATACTGCACCATCACCACCATGTTTGTCATCACAATATCAGTGATGTCAGGGTGGACAGTGTTGTCAAGGAAGTCAGTGTTGTAAGGGTGGAGAGGGCTGTCAGTGTTGTCACGGTTTTCAGTTTTATTAGTATTTGGGCAATTTTTCAGGGTAGACGAGTTGTCAGGGTGTATAGGGTTTTTCAGTGCAGACAGAGTTGTCAGGGTTGACAGTGTTGACAGGGAGGACAGAATTGTGATGGAGGGCAGTGTTGTCGTTTTGGGACAGTGTTGTCAGTGAGGACAGTGTTGATGAATATTAGAAAACATGTACAACATCTGGGTATCTTCATTGTAGACGTTTCGCCATCCAGTTGCTTTATCAATACAGATTCTAGGACATCACTTGAAGACAGTAAAAACTAAATACAAAAGGTGAGGTAATGAGTCCTCAGTCTTGGAGTTAGTGTGTAAAGCACCGTAGTTGTAGTGATACTGGAGCACATGCAAGGAGGGCTGGAGCTTAAATAGGCGTCAGTGGGTAGGGAAGGGTCAGTGTTGTCAGGCTGGACAGTGTTGTCAGAGTGGACAGTGTCAGTATAGATGTTTTGTCAGTGTGGACAGTGTTGTCAGTGTGGACAGTGTTGTCAGTGTGGAAAAGTGTTGTCAGTGTGACAGTGTTGTCGGGAGGACTGTGTTGTCAGTGTTTAATAGAGTCATCAGAAAGGGAGTGTTGTCAGGGAAAGGGTGGTGTTGTCTGGGTGGAAAAGTGTTGTCATGGTTAGCCCGCATTGCAACCTCAACTAGGTGAGAACTAGGTGAGTAACAGTACACAACTAGCACCATCACAACTAGCACCATCTCACACAGTAAGACACAGTATTCAACTAGAACCATAACATAGTGTAAGAACACGTACCAACTTGCACCATCACACACAGTAAGACACAGTACACAACTAGCACCATCACAACTAGCACCATCTCACACAGTAAGACACGTATACAACTAGCACCATAACATAGTATAAGACACGGTACACAACTAGCACCATCACAACTAACACAATCTCACACAGTAAGACACAGTATACAAACTAGGGACCATAACATAGTATAAGACACGGTACACAACTAGACCATCTCACACAGTAAGACACGTATACAACTAGCACCATAACATAGTATAAACACGGGACACAACTGCACCATTTACAAACTAGCACCATCTCACACAGTAAGACACAGTATACAACTAGCCCATAACATAGTAAAAAGACACGATACACAACTAGCCCCCATCAAAAACTAACACAATGTCACACAGTTGACACAGTACACAACTAGCTCCTTCGCCACACAATAAAGCACAGTACACAACTAGTCCATCACAACTAACACAATGCACACAGTCTGACACAGTACACAACTAGCTCCATCACATACAGTAATACGCAGCACACACAACTTGCACCCAAACACACAAAGTAAGACAGCGCACAGTGTAACACTTACTTAGCCACTTTAGTTGATGTAGTGTGGAGGTGACAGTGTGGGTAGTTGTGGCAGGAGATGGCCAGCGTGGTGGTCACTCACCCAGCCAGCTGGAGGTGCCTCAGCTGGTGACATTCTTCCAGCAGCCTGACTCCTCCTCCAGTAAGAAACCAATGAACTTCTCCAGGTGACTCCTGTTCCAGGATAAAACACTGATGAAAAACCTCACTCTTAATGACTCACCCCCTCCACTGTATATTACCCAAGAAGTAGTGAACAATGTTGCACTATATATACACCAAGTGGTAGTGAACAATTTTTATACTATATATTAAACCAAGTGGTAGTGAACAATGTTTCACTGTATATTACAAACCCAAATGGTAGTGGGAAAAATGTTTACTATATATTATACCAAGTGGTAGTGAACAATGTTTCATGTATATTACACCAAGTGGTAGTGAACAATGTACACTGTATATTACACCAGTGGTAGTGACAATGTTACACTGTATATTACACCCAAATGGTAGTGAACAATGTTACACTGTATATACACCAAGTAGTAGTGAACAATGTTACACTGTTTTATTTTCACCAAGTGGTAGTGAACAATGTTACACTGTATATTACACCCAAATGGTAGTAACAATGTTACACTGTATTTACACCAAGTGGTAGCGAAAAATTTACACTGTATTTTTACACCAAGTGGTATGAACAATGTTACACTGTATATTACACCAAGTGGTAGTGAAACAATGTAACAGTGTATATTACACTAAGGAGTAGTGAAAAAATGTTACACTGTATATTACACCAAGTGGGGAGGAACAATGTTACACTGTATATTACTCCAAGTGGTAGTGAAAATGTTACACTGTATATTCTCCAAGGGGGTAGTGAACAATGTTACACTGTATATTCTCCAAGTGGTAGCGAACAATGTTACACTGTATATTACACAAAGTGGTGTGAACAATGTTACACTGTATATTACACCCAAGTGGTAGTGAACAATGGTTACACTGTATATTACACCAAGTGGTAGTGAACAATGTTACACTGTATATTACACCAAGGGTAGTGAACAATGTTACTCTGTTATTACACAAGGGTAGTGAACAATGTTACACTGCATATCACACCAAGTGGTAGTGAACAATGTTACACTGCATATCACACCAAGTGGTAAGTGAAAAAATGTTACACTGTATATTTTCACCAAGTCTGCCATAGTAAGCAGAGGTATCTGCTTATCTAATCAATCGAAACAAAAGAGTAGTGGTAAACGAGTTAAATTGGAAGCTGCAAAAAGAGAAGAGCTCTGTTCCACATGGCACAGTACTCGTCCCTATCTGGTTCCTCGTCCTCATATCAGAAATAGACAGAGATGTAAAAACCCTAGCACTGTTTCATCCTTCGCAGACGATACTAGGGTCGAACGAGAGTGTCATCATGACTCAAGAAATTGTAATGACACGATTGCAAATAAACCATTCCCCCGGCCGGGATTGAACCCGCGGTCATAGAGTCTCAAAACTCCAGCCCTTTCGCGTTAGCCACTGCCAGTAGCCACATAATGATTCATCCAACTAGGTATATTTCTACACCATAGGAAAGTTAGCACAGGCACCTCTGTGCCCACTAAATGCAAGTTTTTACAGACGAATCTCCAGCTAGCGTGGCCGTGACGACTCTAGCTCAAGTCCTTCACTGCCGTCAACATGATCAAGAAATCATAATGACACGATTGCAAACAAACCATCCCCCCGGGCCCGGGATTGAACCTGGGGTTTCATAGAGTCTCAAAACTCCAGCCCGTCGCGTTGCCACTAGACCACTAGACCGCGGGTTCAATCCCGGCCGGGGGTATGGTTTTTGAGAGTGTCATCCTTTGAGGAAACGGCAAATCCCAAGAAGATATAAACCAAGTTTTCCAATGGGCAACGGAGAACACTATGATGTTCATTGAACACAAATTCCAACTACTCCGTTTTGGAAAACAGGAGGAAATAATAGTAGGACTGAGTATATACAACTCAAATCACACAATGAGTAGAAAAGTAATGTGAAGGACTTGGGTTTGTGGTAATGTCCAATGATCTCACCTTTTAAAGGACCATAACAATGCCACTATCACATCTGCGGGGGGAAACTGAAAGAGGAAAATGAGAACATTCAAGACAAGAGAATGCTAAAACCAATGATGATCCTTTTTAAATCGCTTGTTCTCTCTGGGTGGAATTACTGCTGTACTTAGCATCCACATTCAAGGTAGGTGAAATTACATAGAGAAATATACAGAGACCCTTTTTATGCACGTATAAGTTTCATAAAAACCCTTAACTACTGGGAACGCCTGGAAGCACTTGACGTGCACTCACTGGAGCGCAGGCGAGAGAGTTTATATCAAAAACCTACACCTGGAAGATTCTGGGGGGACTGGTCCCTAATCGCACTCAGAAATCAACTCCCTACAACAGCAAAAGACTTGGCAGGCGATGCAACATACCCCTAGTGAAAAGTAAGGGCGCCACTGGTACACTAAGAGAAAACACAAATAGTGTCTGGGGCCCAAGACTGTTCAACAGCCACCCACCAGCCAAAAGGGAAATTCCCCAATAGACCCCTGGCTCCCTTCAAGAGGGGAGCTGGACAGATACCTGAAGGCAGTGCCAGATCAGTCGGGCTGTGGTTCGTTCGTTGGACTACGTGTGGCCTCGTTAGTCAGGCCATGATCCACCGGTTCAGATGGTGCAACATCCCACAGTGAGCAGCAAAAGACTGGGCAGGTGATGCAACACCCCCGCAATGAACAGCAGAGGCACCACGGTACACTAACAACAACACAATAAGTTCAGGGGACCAAGAATGCTCAACTGCCTAACAGCATACATAAGGGGGATTACCAATAGACCCCTGGCTCTCTCTAAGACCCCTGGCTGTCTTCAAGACTCCTGACTGTTTTTAAGACTCCTGGATTTCTTCAAAACTGCTCTCTGTCTTAAAAACCCATATCGTCTAGAAGACGTTTCTCTGTCTTCAAGATCACTGGCTATCTTCAAGACTTTAGCTGTCAAAAGACATATGCTAGGCCCTTAGCTGTCTTCAAGAACCTTGGTTATCTTCATGACCCCAATCTGTCTTCAGATATCTGGCTGTTCTCAAGACCCAGGCTCTCTTCCACACTCCACTGCTTTCTTCAAGACCCTGATTGTTTCAAGACCTCTGTCTTTTAAGATCCTTAGCTGTCTTCAATTTCCCTGGCAGTCGTCATGACCTTTGGCAATCTTCAAGACGCCCAGCTGTCTTTAAGACCACTAACTGTCTTCAAGACCCCTGGCTGTCTATAAGATCATGGCTGTCTTCAAAACCCCTAAGTGTCTTCAAGAACCCTCTCTGTCTTCATAACCCATAGATGTCTTCAAGACATAAAAACCCGTCTACAAGACCCAAGGCTGTCTTCAAGCCCCTGTTAATTTTAAGAACTTTTTTTTTTCAAGATCCTGCTTTAAAGATTCTTTTAATTTCAAGACCTCTAGTTATTTTTTAAAAACCGAGGCTGCATTCAAGACTCTTGGCTGCATTCAAGCTCTTGGCTGCATTCAAGACTCTTGGCTGTATTTAAGACTCTTCGCTGTATTCAAGACTCTTGGCTGCATTCAAGACTCTTGGCTGCATTCAAGACTCTTGGCTGCATTCAAGATCTTGGCTGCATTCAAGACTCTTGGGTGATTCAAGATCTTTGCTGTATTCAAGACTCTTGGCTGCATTCAAGACTCTTGGCTGCATTCAAGACTCTTGGCTGCATTCAAGACTCTTGGCTGCATTCAAGACTCTTGGCTGCATTCAAGACTCTGGGGTGTATTCAAGACTCTTCGCTGTATTCAAGCTCTTGGCTGCATTCAAAACTCTTGGCTGCATTCAAGATCTTGGCTGCATTCAAGACTCTTGGCTGCATTCAAGACTCTTGGCTGCATTCAAGACTCTTGGCTGCATTCAAGACTCTTGGCTGTATTCAAGACTCTTGGCTGCATTCAAGACTCTGGCTGCATTCAAGACTCTTGGCTGCATTCAAGACTCTCGGCTGCATTCAAAACTCTTAGCTGCATTCAAGACTCTTGGCTGCATTCAAGACCTTGGCTGTTTACCTGGAGTTTACCTGGAGAGAGGTTCCGGGGGTCAACGCCCCCGCGGCCCGGTCTGTGACCAGGCCTCCTCGTGGATCAGAGCCTGATCAACCAGGCTGTTGCTGCTGGCTGCACGCAAACCAACGTACGGCCACAGCCCGGCTGATCAGGAAACTGACTTTAGGTGCTTGTCCAGTGCCAGCTTGAAGACTGCCAGGGGTTGTTGGTTAATCCCCCTTATGTGTGCTGGGAGGCAGTTGAACAGTCTCGGGCCCCTGACACTTATTGTATGGTCTCTTAACGTGCTAGTGAAAACCCCGCTTTTCATTGGGAGGATGGTGCATCGTCTGCCAAGTCTTTTGCTTTCGTAGAGTGATTTTTTGTGTGCAAGTTCGGTACTAGTCCCTCTAGGATTTTCCAGGTGTAATAATCATGTATCTCTCCTCCTGCGTTCCAGGGAATACAG
Organism: Cherax quadricarinatus; assembly: GCF_026875155.1. Lineage (NCBI taxonomy): Eukaryota > Metazoa > Arthropoda > Malacostraca > Decapoda > Parastacidae > Cherax > Cherax quadricarinatus. The sequence goes on from NW_026475260.1 coordinate 10,210, forward strand.
GTTTAGGAACCTCAAGCGCTCCCAATAATTGAGGTGTTTTATCTCCGTTATGCGGCCATGAAAGTTCTCTGACATTTTCAGGTCGGGAATTTCACCTGCCCTTTAAAGGGGCTGTTAGTGTGCACAATATTTCCAGCCTAGATAGAACAATGACCTGAAAATGTCATCTGGCTTGGGGCCCCCCTTTTTTGAAGGGTCTCATTATCCCCCGTCATTTTTCTTGCAGATACGATTGATACAATGTTATGGTCCTTGAAGGGGAGATCCCCCGGCTAATCCCCCAGGTCTTTGAGTTGGTGTTTCG
>NW_026475261.1:0-41215 GCF_026875155.1 Cherax quadricarinatus
TCTGAATTTCATGAGATTTGGTGGAATTCGGGTTGTACAAGGCGTTGTTCAGGTTATCGTTCCTACATGCGTAAATGTGTTCATTGAGGCGGGGTGTCGAGGTTTCTGGCTGTTTCACTACGTAAATCTTGTCACAGCCTCCACAGGGTATAGTGTAAACTCCTGCATTGACGGGTTTCGTGGTGCTTGGATTTTGTCCTGGTTATACCCTTTATTGAAGTGCTAGAAGCGATGGCGACTCTGGTGTTAGCTTGTGAAAAAAACTTTTGAGCGTTCAGTGCAACCGGGACTGTTGGGGAGAATTATAAACTTTGCTGGGAGTGGTGTTGATGCGTGGGAATTTATGATCTGAAGAGCTCTTTTCTTGCAGTCTTTGATGAAAAAAGAAGGAAAAATGTAACTCTGTGAATGTTTGGTGAATGTATGTACATCCTCGTCAAGAAACTCAGGACTACAAATTCGGTATGCTCTTAGGAAAAAACCCGATGATGATGCCTCTTTTGGTCTTGGTATCTTGACTGGAAGAAGTGTGTGAGATCATTTTTATTGGGGGGTTTTCCCGATAAACTTGAAATCTTAGGTTGTTGTCTACTTTGTGAATGAGGACGTCGAGGAAAGGTAGCTTGTCATTGGACTCTTCTTCTAGTGTAAATTGGACCGCCGGTTCAACTGCGTTGAGCCTTGCCTGAAGATCCCGTACATCAAAGCGTTTTGGAGTTATTACGAGAACATCGTCCACGTAACGTAACCAAGTGACGCTTGAAGGGATGATCTTGGCGAAGTGTTCGGACTCTAGGTGTTAAGAACATAAGAACATAAGAACATAAGAACGTAGGAAGACTACAGAAGGCCTACCGGCCCATACGAGGCAGGTCCTTATCAAAACGACATCTACCTAAAGCTACTCAAGAAATAACTCCCGTACCCCTTGACACCAATCAAACCCAGCCCCTCCCACTCCCAGCTACCCAAGGTCCTAACCTCTATCAGCCCACTGGGAAGACTGTTCCACGCATCTACAACTCTGTTAGAAAACCAGTACTTACCTATGTCCTTTCTAAATCTAAATTTATCCAACTTAAATCCATTATTCCTGGTTCTTACCTGGTTCGACACCCTCAGTACTTTATTAATGTCTCCCTTGTTTATGCCCGTCATCCACTTATACACTTCAATGATATCTCCCCTCATTCTACGCCTCTCCAGAGAGTGGAGATTTAAGGCTTTAAGTCTATCTTCATACGGGAGGTTCCTTACACAGTAAATCATTTTAGTCATTTCTTCTCTGTATGTTCTCTAATGAGTCTATGTCCATCCTGTAGTAAGAGGACCAAAAAATGAGGGAGCATAATCCAAATGAGGCCTCACTAGTGATGTTTTAGAGCTGCAAAATAACTTTTGGACTTCTGTTACTTATACTTCTTGAGATAAATCCAAATAATCTGTTGGCCTTGTTGCGCACACTGAGGCACTGCTGTCTTGGCTTTAGATTTCTGCTTACCATGACTCCAAGTCTTTTTCACATTCTGTATGACCAAGCTCTACTTCACCTAGATTATAGCTTCGAGGGTTATTTTCATTACCAAGGGCAAGTACCTTACACTTATCCACATTAAACTTCATCTGCCATTTCTCAGACCAAGACATTAATTTGTTCAAATCGTCCTGGAGTTCATTGATATCCTCCTCAGAGTGAATTATACGGCCTATCTTTGTATCATCAGCAAACTTACTCATGTCACTAGTAATCCCTTCATCAAGGTCATTAATGTAAATTATGAACGAGAGAGGGCCTAAAGGGGGGAAGTGAGGGATTTTTTCAGCGCTCTCAAGAAAAATTCGAAAATTTATGAAAATGAGTTATTCATATAGAAAAATAGCTTAACTCTTTGGCAACACAATGGTACAAGAATCAATGTTCTACAACGTTTCTACAAGAAATTATAGTCATTTATATCAGGTATGGTGGCGGCGATGTAGGTAGCGCGTCTGTTCTCAACCTATGTATTTTTTGGAATTTTTTCCTTGTTTTTTATCGCTTTTTCTTTGCATTATTCTTTCTAATATAATAATGGGTTATTTGGCTTTATATAAGAGTAGGTGGGCTTATCAATAGACGTCTAGCCTATCGGGAAGCACCTGGGTACACTCGGCAGTGACCCCTTCCAGAGAGTGCCAGGTGAAATCATTTCATTATTCGCTTAAAATCAGCTTATATATTAACTATACGGCTTATTTATCTATCAGAATTGATCTAATATGATATAAAAATCACTGTAAATAACAAACAAACATGTTATTACTCTAGACTGAATAAAATAGGCCATATTTTAGCGAGAGTCGACCAGCAATATTTCGATATAAAAAAGTTACTCCTCGTCTCCATGTTGTATTGTTTGGTCTGTGAGTGGAGGGGGGAAAAACGATGTTTTGAAGAGGATAACTGCACTAGAATCAGTTTACTAAGAAATACACCCAAACAAACGCGATTTTTGCGAAAAAAGAAATTTTTTTTTTTGACGGTAGGCCTACCGGGTTCTAGGCCTATGTCTCGGAAGTAAATTATTCACTTATTTCGCGGACCTGAACCATTATTTAATGATTGTATTGAAATGATTTTCACAGACAATATAAAACAAAGTGTTGTTTTAATTTTTAATGTTGGATTTTTTGGAATATCTCAAATTTTTTTGATTTTGTGGGGGGTAAAGGCAGATATTTTTGGTGAATGCCAAATATTCTGTCAAATGTATTTTTTTTTTACCATGATAATAAGATATATTAGATAAAATGGCAACGTAAAAGATTCGTGCTAGTTGTATTCTAACAGTTGGGAATGTCGGAAGTGCCACTCGTAGTGCCAATTTGTCAGGGGATGCTGCCATATATCAAAATTATGTTAATATTTTTTTTCTATGTTGTTTGTTGGCCAATCATACTGAAACTTTGTCACATTAAACTATATATGCACCTCTAAAAGTACACCAAAAATAAAATAAATCGGTTGAAAAAAAAAAAAAAAAAAAAAAATCCCTCTCCCTCCTAAAACTGATCCTTGTGGAACGCCACTAGTGACTAATCCCCATTCAGATTTCACTCCATTAATGGTAACTCTCTGCTTTCTATTGGTAAGCCATGCCTCAATCCATGCTAGAACTTTACCTCCCATACCATGAGCTGCCACTTTTCTTAAGAGTCTCTTGTGAGGTACTCTGTCGAAGGCTTTACTAAAGTCCAAATAAACAATATCATATTCCTTATCACTGTCAACTGCCTCAAATGTTCTATTGAAGAACGTCAGTAAGTTTGTCAGGCAAGAACGACCTCTTGTGAATCCATGCTGAGAGTCATTTATCAAGTTATGCTCTTCAAGGTGACTTCTGATAATGTCAGCTATAATTGTTCCATGTATAAGTTGGCTAGGACGGCACTTATGGGGGACCCCATTCCCATGTCGTAGGTTTGTTTGTAGAGCTTGTTATTGAAAGAAAAACAGTTGAAATTAACACAGAGTTCAATTAAGTCAACAAAATCTCCGGGAGGTAGAGGAAGATTAAGGTCCTGATTGACTTTACGTCGTAGAACCTCGATGGCTTTTTTGGTAGGTACTTTTGTGAAGAGGGAAGTCACATCCAAACTGCTTAGTTTCTTGTTACGGATGGAGAGGTTACGGATGCGGTTGTGAAGGTCACCTGAGTGTTTAAGATGAGCGGGGGGTGATGGTCCCCAGAAGGCAGGAAAGATGTTTGGCAAGAACTCCCGGGTAGTTTGTGTGGAGCACTGCCTATTCCTGACGTGATTGGTCTGAGAGGAATATTGTGTTTATGGGTCTTGGGTAAACCATACATGTGTGCTGGTTTAGGGTTGCTTGGTAACCCAAATACAGAAGTTTCTTCCCTTCTCTAGTGCGGTTTGAGTATTTGTCTGGTTTTGTATAGAAAATCTTTGGTGAGCGTCTCCCACTGTTCAGTGCTGATGGGTTCGTATGTAGATTGATCATTCAAGAGGTCCATCATTTTAGTGTTGTAGTCACTGGTGTTGAGGATGACGAATCCACCTCTTTGGTCAGCGGTGGTGACGATAATGTTGGGGTCGTGGCGGGGTTTCCCCGGGGCAGTGAGGGTATCGTCTGGGGAAGATTAGAAGTAGAAGGGTCACACAAAGCTACAGTGAGAAGGCCCTGTATATAACCCTTCTGGAAGTTGCTGTCACTGTGTCTATGGTTCCTGGTAACTAGATTTAGTTGATAGTTAGGTTTGGTTGTTGGTGGTAAATTTGAGTCCCAGACTCAGTGCTTGTTTTTCATAGTCGGTTTTAAGGTGCGTGACGATAAGTTGTTTATCAGGGATTCACGTCCCATTTCCTTCCATCGACTGTTAGAGCAGAGGTACTGAAGTTTGCGATTGAGATTGATCTTCTGTTGGAGGTTAGCTGTGGTGACTGTGCTGAGAATATGCTCAGCAGTGTGTTGGTAAAATCTGAAGTTTTGGCCCCTCATATTTCCTTGCAGTTTCAAGGTTTCCTTTTGCGATTTTTAGAAAGTTCTTCGGCACATTCAGTTAAGTAAGCTTGGGTAGCTGGAGAGAAGGGGTGCTTGGGTTGGAGGTTGTGTAGGAGTAGACTTAGGATCACCTTCTTTGCCAGGCAATCTTGTAGGAAGTTGTGTCTGTTGCGATAGCTGTGGAGCACGAAGAAGGGTGTCCAAATAACGTCTGCATGAAATGTCCATTATGTTGCGGTGTCCGACAGATTGTAATAAATTTGGTAGAATTACGACAATATGTAAAGTAAAAGGACACAAGTGCAACTAATGTGACATTTATTGGGGCAACGTTTCGCTCTCCATGAGCTTTATCAAGCCATTACAAACAATACTTTGGACACAGAGGGTATATAAAGGCTCAGAGTGAGGTGAATACTAGTGAGGTACCTTTTCGATGTTCACTAGGGGGTTAGTAGTAGTAGTAGTAGTAGTGGTAGTGAAAAAAGTAATACAATATGGTTGAGAAATTTAAATTCTTTACATGAGTAAAAGGATATAAAAGCTATTACTTGGGTAACATAAAAATAGGTTGGACAAATATAGACTGGGAATGAGGCAGCTTGTTTCAGTGTTCACTCTCTGTTCTTTGTGTAGTATAACAGGAGAGACTATGTGGGTGGCGGGTTTACTGTTTTCAGGAGGATTCTTGCTAAGACATCGGAGATGGTGAAGCTGCCGTTGTTTTGTTTTAATTGTATTCGAAACAGCGTCAGTGCTGATTCGAGGCACTTGCGTCTGCGGAAATTAGTTTCTTTGATCATAATTGGGCGTCTTGAATTTCATGAGATGATTGGTGGGGAAATTTTGGTGTTGTACAAAAGGCGTTGTTCAGGTTATCGTTCTACATGCGTAAATGTGTTCATTGAGGCGGGTGTCGAGGTTTCTGGCTGTTTCACCCACGTAAAAACTTGTCACAGCCCCCACAGGGTATAGTGTAAAACTCCTGCATTGACTGGTTCGTGGTGCTTGGATTTTGTCCTGGTTTATTCCTTTATTGAAGTGCTAGAAGCGATGGCGACTCTGGTGTTAGCTTTTTAAAGAACTTTGAGACGTTCAGTGCAACCTGACTGTTGGGGAAGAAATTTTAACTTTGCTGGGAGTGGTGTTGATGCGTGGAGAATTTATGATCTGAAGAGCTCTTTTCTTGCAGTCTTTGTGAAAAAAGAAGGAAAATGTGACTTTTGAATGTTAGGTGAATGTATGTACACTCCTCGTCAAGAAACCAAGGACTACAAATTCGGTTGTCTTAGGAAAAACCCGATGATGATGCCTCTTTTGGTCTTGGTATCTTGACTGGAATAGAAGTGTGTGGGGTCATTTTTTTTTGGTAGGTTTCCGAAAAAACTTGAAATCTTAGGTTGTTGTTTTACTTTGTGAATGAGGACGTCGAGGAAAGGTAGCTTGTCATTGGACTCTTCTTCTAGTGTAAATTGGATAACCGGTTCAACTGCGTTGACCCTTGCCTGAAGATCCTGTACATCCAAAACGTTTGGAGTTATTACGAGACATCGTCCCCGTAACGTAAACCAAGTGACGCTTGAAGGGATGATGTTGGCGAAGTGTTCGGACTCTAGGTGTTCCATGTATAAGTTGGCTAGGACGGCACTTATGGGGGACCCCATTCCCATGCCGTAGGTTTGTTTGCAGAGCTTGTTATTGAAAGAAAAACAGTTGAAATTAACACAGAGTTCAATTAAGTCAACAAAATCTCCGGGAGGTAGAGGAAGATTAAGGTCCTGATTGACTTTACGTCGTAGAACCTCGATGGCTTTTTTGGTAGGTACTTTTGTGAACAGGGAAGTCACATCCAAACTGCTTAGTTTCTTGTTACGGATGGAGAGGTTACGGATGCGGTTGAGAAGGTCACAGAGTTATATTTTCCTTCTTTTTTCATCAAAGACTGCAAGAAAAGAGCTCTTCAGATCTAAATTCCCCACGCATAAACCCCACTCCCAGCAAAGTTATAATTCTTCCCAACAGTCAGGTTGCACTGAACGTCTCAAAAGTTCTTCCACAAGCTAACACCAGAGTCGCCATCTCTTCTAGCACTTCAATAAAGGATTTTCCCCAGGAAAAAAAATTCCAAGCACCACAAACCCATTTCAATGCAGGAGTTTACCTAACCCGGGTGGAGGCTGTGAAAAGATTTACGTAGGTGAAACGCCAGAAAACCTCGACCCCCACCTCAAGGGAACACTTTACCCCTTTTGTGGAAAACGATAACCTGAACAACCCCCTGTGTAAAAACACCAAAAATTCCCCAATCCTTTTAAAATTTTCAGAGCCCCCCAAATTTAGTGATCAAAGAAAAAATTTTTCCGGCAAAACCCCAAGTGCCTCGGATCAGCATGTTTCGCTTTTTCCCCAAATAAAAATTTAACAAAAAAACCCGGCAGCTTCCCCCATCTCCGGAAGTCTTAGAAAGGGAATCCTCCTGAAAAGAAAACCCTCCCAACCCCTTTGGGTTCCCCTTTTAAACTACACAAAGAAAGGAGTGAACACGGGAAAAAAAGTCCCCTTTTCCAGTCAAATATTTGCCCAAACCTATTTTTTTTTCTTCCCCAAAGTAATAGCTTTTATTTCCTTTTACTCATGTCAAATTTAAATTGTCTCCCATATTTATTACTTTTGTCACAAACCCTACTACTACTACAAACTATACCACTATTTGAACATGGGAAAATGGTACCTCATTTGTATTCCCCTCATTTCTGACCCTTAAAATACCATCTGTTTTCCTGTATTTTTTTTAATGGTTTTGATAGAGTCCTGGAAAAGGCAAAACGTTGCCAAATAAATGTCACATTAGTTGCACTTTGCCCTTTTTACTTTAAAAAATGTGGGTAATTTTTCCAACTTTATTACAAACTGGCCACTTCTGGAAACTTGAAACCCCTCCCCCTTAAATTTCTAACTGCGGGGGGTAAACACCTGCAGTTGAAAATTTCCCTCCCCTTCTAGTAGAACATTCTCCCCCTCTCAGAGAAAGCCAAACCCCCCTCCCCCCCCAAAAAACCCCTTTCCCCTGCTCCTCCCCCCCCCTTCCTTACCTACTCCCTTCAAAACCTCCCCCCCCCCAAACCCCAATGCCTGGGCCTCCCCACGAAATTGGGTTTCTACTCTTTTTCTCTCAAAAACATCAAAAAACCAACACACAGCACAAGCACTTCTCCTTTTCCCCCCACATTTGATTAAAAAATTTAAACTGTAAACTTCCCACCTGCCCATCTGGTTTGGTAATCCCCCAAAAGCTTACCAATAAAAATATCAATGCCCTTTAAACCTTCTTGTCTGTAACAATCTTCCCTTTTAAATTTAAATTCCCCCCTTTTCCTGCTTTCTTCCAAGCCCCCTTTACAACCCTCCCCCCCTTCCCTCTCTCCCACCCCCCACTTCCACCCCCACCAGCTCCCCTTTCTCCACAAACCTTCTTCCTTTTCTTCAAAACCCCCCAAAAAAACACTTTTTTTTTGTACTGCTACTGCTACGACACCCCCCCCCCCCAAATTTCCTTACCCACTTCATCCCCTTGCAAAGTTTTCCACTTCCTCCCCCTTACCAAAATTTTCCATTCCTCTGATCCCCCTTGGGCCCACTCCACCAAAACCCAAAAACCTTTCACCCAGTTTCCAACTCCCCCTCCCAGAAAAAAAACCCACTCAAACCTAAACCTACCCGAACTTCTGACGGAAGACCAAAAAACCCAAAAAAAACAGTCCATTTTCCCTTTCCCCTCCAAAAAAAGGGTTTCCCGTAGCACCTACAAACACAAAATCCTGAGGGCACCACTTTTACGGGCTTTAACCCAAAAACCCTCCCCCGACATTAACTTTGCAAAGACAAAAACCTTTAAAATTCACTTTTAAAGGTGATTCTTTTCAACGTACTTTTCTTACTTTAAAATTTGCCACCAAATGGTGGGGGTTTCCTTGAAGCGGGAGAGGCCGATATTGTTTTGTTTAAACGTACCTGCCTAAAAGCCCCTCAATGTACCCGCCATTAGGGTTTTTTTTACTGCACTACAGCCCCCATGACCCCCCCGATGTGGTTGCCATCCTTGTCAATTCCAACAAAAAACATGAATTTCTCCCAACCCCTTTTTATTCCCCCAACACTGTCTTGGGGGTCAGAATCCACCCCCCTTTCTTGGCCCCTTTATTTTTTTTCCCCCACCTATGCTCCCCAAAAACACTCCTCTAACATCCCACGACCTTCCTTAGTCTTAAACCACCCAACACACCAATTTTCCCTTTACTAGTGCCATAAATTCCCAAAACCAAAATTTGCCTTTCATCACCCCCAGAAACAACCAATTTGGGTTTTCCAACCAAAAAAATTACTAAACTTCAAAACCAAAAACCCACCAAATTTCATTTTGGGCCCGACTTAAAACCCTTTTCTTAAAACCAAAACGGGCCAAGGAAAACCAGACACTTTCTCGCAAACCGAGCACCCTCTCTTTTTAAAAATTACTTTCTCACTGGCCCTATTACAGGCTTGTTTCCTTTCCCAGTCATTTAAACATCTCCTCCCCCCCTTTAACCTCATTAAAACCACACCTTAATTCTCCTCCCAAGAAGGGGGTTTTTTGGGTTTTGGGAGGGATTTTTCAAAAACACATGGGGCCCAATTTTTAACCTCACTATGACTAAAAACAAAAAAAACCCCATCTCTGACATGGGTACTAAAATTTGGGATTCATCCGGACACCTTTTACAAAAAAGCAGCCAACATCGCAATACCAAAGAAAATTTCAAACCACTCGTTATTCCTTAAACCATCACCAGAACAAGAAGACTAATTATCGGTACCAATCGCTTCCTCTACAACAAAAAAAAGAAATTTTAAACAAGTCCGTTTTGATCCAAATTAATTGAAAAACAAATTTTTCAAAGCCTAGACCAAGACCACAACAAATCACTGGTCAGACTAATTTTTAAAAAGCGGAAAGGCGGGGGTGTTAAAAAAAACTAAAGCTTTTGGAACTTTTTAAAAAAAATCAGAGGCACTACTCCCCCAAAAAAATTCAAACCCCAAACACCCACAAAAACACACACCTCTCAGACCCACAGGTGCTACCAACATCTTTAAAAAATTTTTGGGAGAAAAATCTTCCCCCCCACCCCCCTCCCCCCTAACGTTTTTTCAAACATTCAGAAAATAGAACCTGGAACACTGCAGAAACACAAGAAAAAACACCAGACAGCCCCCCATACATCTAAGGCACTCCCTTTCCCCCTCCAAGAACTGACACTCCTTTCACCAAAACCCGACATTAAAAAATCTCCTCAGGGCACCTTCTCAAAAAGGGTCCTGGTTTCCTCTGGCCCCAAAACCAAAATTATCCCGAAAAAACCCTCCTGACTTTCTTACTGCCTACAAAACCTTTCCCCAATGTTTCCCTTTCCTCTGGATACTTCCCTTCCCCCTTCAAAGGGTGCTCTGCTTCCTCCTTCCTAAACCCCAAAAAAAGAACCCTTGGGCCCTTTTGAAAAATTTTTGCCCTATCAGCCTCCTCGAAAATTTTTGGGAAAAATCTTTGAAAAACTCATTAAAACATCGCCTTCGCAAAATACCTGGAAAATTAAATTTTTACTTTTAGTTTGGGCCCGTTTTGGGTTTCCCGAAAACACCCGATAAAACAGGAGGGCCCTTAACATCAAATTTTCAAAATACATCCCCTTAAAAAAACAAAAAAAAGAAAAAGGGGCAGGGCCCCCGGGGTTTCCCAAAAAACGTTGAAAAAACCCTTTTTACACTTTTGTGGCAGAGGGGCCCCAAGAAAAACTTGCACTAACTTCAACCCGCCTTCAAAAAATGTTTTTAAATCCTCTGCAACTTCCTAGACGGAGTACCATGAGAATCAAATTCCAAGGGTTTGGTTTCTCTGGGGCTACTTTCCCCTAAATGCTGGGAAATACCCAGGGGTTGTCCTTTCCCCCACCCCCTACATTTTATACCCCTAACGAATTCCAAAACCCCCGTTTTACCACAACTCCATCACATTTGCCTTTTGCAGACGACATTTTCACCACTTATTATCATGCCCAAAATAGTTTAAAATCAAACACAAAAAAACAAAATGGGTTGAAAAGGGTAGCCCTTTTTGGGAAAAAAAATGGAGGATCAAAACCAATGCAGCAAAATCCCGCATTACGTATTTAAATACAGGAAAAGTGATCCTCCATTACCTGTCGAATCCGAACAGCTGACAACCCCCACTTTTCTTTTTCCCATCACACAAATCTGTCACTGTCCTTGGCGTTAAATTTTTTTCCTTTTTTCGTTTACCCCGGACACATTCATCAAGGCATGCAATAGCTAGTAAGGCCCTTTTGGGCCTCTACAAACTTTAAACATGCAATTTTTCAAATCCCAAAAAATTACCTCTTTCCCAAATCCCTAATACGTCCTCTGATAAAATTAAATCTCCTCTTTGCCCCCTCTCTTGCAGCAAAAACAAAATTACTTTAAAATGCAGCGTGGCCAGAAAAAAGGGCGCCTTTCATGGGGGCTTGATGTCAGATGGGGGACTTCCCCCAAGGGAGTCTTCCATTTCCCCGTTAGCGTTCCCCGCGCTGAATCTTTAAATTTTGGAAAAAAAAAGGCTTAGTGGGCAGGGAAAATTTGACAAAATTTAGACACGAATTTACTACTGGACCTCTCTCCCGACGAAGACATTCGCGACCCACAAAAAAACACAACCTTTTTTTAAATCCTTGCATGATCCTGTCCTAAAACCCTTTCTTACAAATAACCTTGGATCCCCTGAAAGGTACCTTCTAAGCAGGTACCAAATTTTCTGACCCACGTGCCCTTAGCTTTTTTGGGGTTTAAAACCTGATCAGTTCTGCAATCCTCTTAGCTTTTAAAAGTCGAAGTCCATACCCCAGCTCACCCCCCCGGAAATCCCAACGAAGAAACCCGGGAAATTTTTTTTTTCAATAAAATGTCCCCGATCGCCTTTTTCTGCTGGGGTTTTAAAAACCGGGGTCTAATTTTTTACGACTAAGAACATCCTCTCCGACTATTTTCGTCTTTTCCCCTTTCCCCGCTCATCCCCTTTGGGATCTTACCGGGAAATTTCGTTCGTTCGTTTGTTTTATTGTTTGTAATGGCTTGATAAAGCTCCCGGGGGAGCGGAAAAAGTTGCCACAATAAATGTCACATTAGTTTCCCCTTTTGTCCTTTTTCTTTACATATTGTCGGTTAAATTTTACCAACTTTATTAAACCCCCCAAGGGCCCTTTTTGCAATCTGTATGCTAAGTTTAATTATTTAAACTTTTTAAGTGCTAGGGTTTTGGAACTCCCGAGCTTCAGAACCTTGCATTTATCTACACTTTAACTGCATCTGGGCCAAAATTTTTGACCAAGAGTATTTGTTTGTTTTTAAAACCCCTGAAGTTCCCTTAAACACCCCTTTTGGTTTTAATCAATTTTTCCCAAACCCATCTTCGTTTTCATCGGCGAATTTGCTCATTTAATTGTAATTCCTTCACAAGATCTTGATAATATTATAAAAAAACAACGGGCCCAAAAATTTACCCGTGGGAAATACCAATTTTTACTGGGGTCCCCACTGGATTTAAAACCCCCTTTTGGACACTCTCACACACTCAGGAAGGGGGGTGGTGGTGGCATTTTTCGTCCGAGATCGCATGAACTGTTTTCTTTTAAAAAAGGGGGGTTTTTAGTCTGAAATAACACATTACAGAGTCCCGTTTGGATGAATTTTCAGAGGGGCCCTGGAAAAAATTTTAATTTTTTGGTGTTTATATAAACCCTCCCCCCAAATTTTGATAGAGACCAGGGGGGAATACTATGGGGGGGAAATTGTTAGGGCCACAAAGGGGGGATTTTTTGTAGTAATTTTAGGAGGGTTTAACTTTAGTCATTGATTGGAATTTTCTTGACTGGGGAAAATTTTGGAATTAAAAGACCCTTTTTAAAATTAGTTCAAAGGGTTGTTTTTGAAGCAGTTTTTTGACCCGAACCTACAAGGGGGTAAAAACCTGCTTGACTTAAGTTCTTGGGAAACCCAAGAATCCCCTTTTTAATAATTTAGAAGTTTCAGAGGAACTGGGTGCTTGCGACCACAAATCAATTACATTTAGAATTGAATGGAAGTATGATAGTAGGGATAACTCAGTAACAGTCCCAGATTTTCGCTTAGCAGATTATGATGGGCTTAGAGAACACTTATCATCTGTTGACTAGGGTAACGAAGAGAGCAATCAATATGACAGTTTTCTGAACACAATACATGCTGCTCAAAGAACGTTTATCCCTAATAAAGAAATTAGATCAAATAGAAATGACCCAAAATGGATGAATAATAGGCTGAAATATCTACTAGGGCATAAGAAAGGAATTTATAGGCGCATCAAAAGAGGCGAGGGTCATCTTATGAATCAGTATATTGACATTAAGAGGGACATTAAAAAGGGGATAAGAAAAGCTAAAAGGGACTATGAATTTAAAGTTGCTAGGGATTCTAAAATTAACCAAAAAATTTTATCCAGGAATATAGAACAAAAGTCAGAGATAAGATAGGTCCCCTTAAAAATAACTATGGGCATCTTACTGATAAAGAGAATGAAATGTGCTCGATTTTAAATAATTATTTTCTGTCGGTTTTTACACAGGAAGACACTAATAATATTCCGGTAATTAATTTTTATAGTGGGCCAGAAGAAGATAAATTATGTAACATCACAGTCACTAGTGAAATGGTTGTGAAGCAGATAGACCGACTGAAGCAAAATAAGTCACCGGGTCCTGATGAGGTTTTTTCAAGGGTTCTAAAGGAATGCAAAATGGAAATCTACGAACCATTAAATAATATTTTTAATTTATCTCTTCGAACAGGTGCAGTGTCTGACATGAGGAAGATGGCTAATGTAATTCCTATTTTTAAAACAGGGGACAAGTCGTTAACGTCAAATTACCGTCAAATAAGCCTGATCTCAATTTTAGGCAAATTACTAGAGTCAATTATAGCTCAAATTATAAGAAGCCATCTCGATAAGCATAGCTTGATTAATGATACTCAGCATGGATTCACAAGAGGCCGGTCTTGTCTAACTAATTTATTAACTTTCTTCAGTAAAGCTTTTGAGGCTGTTGACCACGATAAAGAATTTGATATTGTTTACTTAGATTTTAGTAAGGCATTTGATAGAGTTCTGCACCAAAGAATGTTGAAGAAAGTAGCAGCTCATGGCATTGGGGGAAGGGTGCTCTCGTGGATCGAATCATGGCTCACAGACAGGAAGCAGAGAGTGTCCATAAATGGGGTTAAATCCGAGTGGGGATCGGTAACAAGTGGTGTTCCACATGGATCAGTCTTGGGCCCGTTGTTGTTTATAATATATATCAATGATCTTGATGAAGGAATTTCTAGTTATATGAGCAAATTCGCCGATGACACGAAGATAGGTACGATAATTGATTCAAACGTAGATGTTAGGGAACTTCAGGAGGATTTAGACAAACTCTACTCTTGGTCAGAAAAGTGGCAGATGTAGTTCAATGTAGATAAATGCAAGGTTCCGAAGCTCGGGAGTGTCCATAACCCTAGCACTTATAAGTTAAATAATGTAGAACTTAGCCATTCAGATTGCGAAAAGGACTTGGGGGTTATGGTAAGCAGCAACCTTAAACCAAGACAGCAATGCCTAAGCGTAAGCTTAAGAACATAAGAAAGGAGGAACACTGCAGCAGGCCTGTTGGCCCATACTAGGCAGGTCCTTTACAATTTATCCCACTAACAAAAATTTGACCAACCCAATTTTCAATGCTACCCAAGAAATAAGTTCCGATGTGCAAGTCCCACTCATATCCAACCCTTCCCACTCATAAGAACATAAGAACATAAGAACATAAGAACATAAGAAAGGATGAAGACTGCAGCAGGCCTGTTGGCCCATACTTGGCAGGTCCTTTACAATTCATCCCACTAACAAACATTTGACCAACCCAACTTTCAATGCCACAAAAGAAACAAGCTCTGATGTGCAAGTCCCACTCAAATCCAGCCCCTCCCACTCATGTACTTATCCAACCTAAATTTGAAACTACCCAAAGTCCTAGCCTCAATAACCCAGTGGTGACGTGTACTTAACGCCAGTGGTGACGTGTACTTCGCCAGTGGTGACGTGTACTTCGCCAGTGGTGACGTGTACTCGCCAGTGGTGACGTGTACTTTCGCCAGTGGTGACGTGTACTTAGCTCCAGTGGTGATGTGTACTTAGCTCCAGTGGTGACGCGTACTTAGCTCAGTGGTGACGTGTACTTAGCTTGAGTGGTGACGTGTACTTAGCTCAGTGGTGACGTGTACTTAGCTTCGAGTGGTGACGTGTACTTAGCTCTGTGAAGACCTGTTTGTGTGCTCTCTGTGAATCTGAACCAGGATGCCCTCTCTTGAGCAACTTTACCAGCAGCTGAGAGAAGAGCTCAGAGTTGCTAAGATGGAGATACGGCGATTAACGGAGGAGAACAAGAGGATTCGTAGTAATCCTCCTGTTGTGAGTCCCCAGGTTAAGAGGGGAGCTTGGTCAGTGGCCGGGCAACATGGAACCAAGCTGAAGATCAAGAAAACGGTTGGTGAGGCAGAAACAACGAGAAACCAGAAGACTACCGTGGAAACTTCCAACCCATTCTCGGTGCTACCCGACGAATGTGAGTGTTCTACTGGGAATGCCACAACGAGCACCAAAGAAGCATGGGCAGACGTGAGTGAGACATCCCTAGAAACCCCAACGAAGACCATCGAGAACGTCTTGACGAATTCTACAAGTGGTGTAATGCTACCTGGCGAATGTGAGTCGACTACTCAGAGCATCACGACGGACGACGCAAAGGAAGGTAAAAACATTGTTGTTGTTGCGGATAGCCAGATTAGGTACATGGATAGGGCATTCTGCTTGAAGGACAGGAGTAGGAGGCAGAGAGTGTGTTTTCCTGGGGCAGGGATGAAGGATATTGTTAGCCGTCTGGATGACATCATGAGAGGTAATGGGAGCAATCCTATTATCTGTCTCAGTGCTGGAGGCAACGATGTTGGCAGACGTAGGAGTGAGGACCTGATTAGCAGGTATAGGTCAGCAATAGAGATAATTAGGAGGAAGGGTGGGAAACCTGTCATATGTGGCATTTTGCCAAGGAGAGGAGTTGGAAATGAATGGTTGTCCAGAGCAATTGGTGTCAATTGCTGGCTGGACAAATACTGTAAGGAAAATGCGGTAACATTCATTGACAACTGGGACCTCTTCTATGGCAGAAATGACATGTATGCCAGGGATGGGGTTCACTTATCTAGGTGTGGGGTGGGAGCACTGGCCAACGCAGTGGAGGGAGCTGTTAGGTCTTTAAACTAGGAATAGTTAGTGGTATGGGTTTTTGTGGGAAAACTGTGAAGTCTCAGTGTAGTAATATGAGTACTAGGGGAACTAGTAATAGGCAAAATGAGGTGGAGATTGGAAAGCCAGTGGCACTCATTGACAAGGACAGTAATAGGTTTAGTGGAATAACAGAAAGGAGCAGGAATGATAAAGAGAAAGGAGGGTCCTTAAGTATATATTACACAAATAGTCGCAGTGCTAGGAATAAGATGGACGAGTTGAGACTAGTTGCTAGTGCAGGTAACATAGATGTATTTGCGATTACTGAGACGTGGTTTAATTCAAAAAGTCGGGACATGCCTGCAGAATGTCACATTCAGGGTTTCAAATTGTTCCAAGTAGATAGAAGAATCGGGATGGGGGGTGGGGTGGCATTGTATGTCCGAGATCGCTTGAACTGTTGCATTAAAACGGGTATTAAGTCTGAAGTAACACATACAGAGTCTGTTTGGATAGAATTTTCAGAGGGGCATGAAAAATTAACTTTAGGTGTGATATACCGTCCCCCAAATTTAGATAGGGACCAGGGAAGACTACTATGGGAGGAAATTGTTAGGGCCACAAGGCACGATAATGTAGTAATTCTAGGAGACTTTAACTTTAGTCATATTGATTGGAATTTCTTGACTGGGAATTTAGAATCATACGATTTCTTAGAAGTAGTTCAGGGTTGTTTTTTGAAGCAGTTTGTGACAGAACCTACAAGGGGTAATAACCTGCTTGACTTAGTTCTGGCAAACAATGAATCCCTTGTTAATAATTTAGAAGTTTCAGAGGAACTGGGTGCTAGCAACCACAAATCAATTACATTTAGAATTGAATGGAAGTATGATAATAGGGATAACTCAGTAACAGTCCCAGATTTTCGCTTAGCAGATTACGATGGGCTTAGAGAACACTTATCATCTGTTGACTGGGGTAACGAAGACAGCTATCAATATGACAGTTTTCTGAACGCAATACATGCTGCTCAAAGAACATTTATCCCTTATAAAGAAATTAGATCAAATAGAAATGACCCAAAATGAATGAATAATAGGCTGAAATATCTACTAGGGCATAAGAAAGGAATTTATAGGCGTATCAAAAGAGACGAGGGTCATCTTATGAATCAGTATATTGACATTAAGAGGGACATTAAAATGGGGATAAGAAAAGCTAAAAGGGACTATGAAATTAAAGTTGCTAGGGATTCTAAAACTAACCCAAAAAGTTTTTTCCAGGTATATAGAACAAAAGTCAGAGATAAGATAGGTCCCCTTAAAAATAACTATGGGCATCTTACTGACAAAGAGAAAGAAATGTGCTCGATTTTAAATAATTATTTTCTCTCGGTTTTTACACAGGAAGACACTAGTAATATTCCGGTAATTAATTTTTATAGTGGGCCAGAAGAAGATAAATTATGTAACATCACAGTCACTAGTGAAATAGTTGTGAAGCAGATAGACCGACTGAAGCAAAATAAGTCACCGGGTCCTGATGTGGTTTTTTCGAGAGTTCTAAAGGAATGCAAAATGGAAGTCTGTGAACCATTAACTAATATTTTTAATTTATCTCTTCAAACAGGTGTAGTGTCTGATATGTGGAAGATGGCTAATGTAATTCCTATTTTTAAAACAGGGGACAAGTCGTTAACGTCAAATTACCGCCCAATAAGCCTGACCTCAATTGTAGGCAAATTACTAGAGTCAATTATAGCTCAAATTATAAGAAGCCATCTCGATAAGCATAGCTTGATTAATGATACTCAGCATGGATTCACAAGAGGCCGGTCTTGTCTAACTAATTTATTAACTTTCTTCAGTAAAGCTTTTGAGGCTGTTGACCACGATAAAGAATTTGATATTGTTTACTTAGATTTTAGTAAGGCATTTGATGGAGTTCTGCACCAAAGAATGTTGAAGAAAGTAGCAGCTCATGGCATTGGGGGAAGGGTGCTCTCGTGGATCGAATCATGGCTCACAGACAGGAAGCAGAGAGTGTCCATAAATAGGGTTAAATCCGAGTGGGGATCGGTAACAAGTGGTGTTCCACAGGGATCAGTCTTGGGCCCGTTGTTGTTTATAATATATATCAATGATCTTGATGAAGGAATTTCTAGTTATATGAGCAAATTCGCCGATGACACGAAGATTGGTACGATAATTGATTCAAACGTAGATGTTAGGGAACTTCAGGAGGATTTAGACAAACTCTACTCTTGGTCAGAAAAGTGGCAGATGTAGTTCAATGTAGATAAATGCAAGGTTCCGAAGCTCGGGAGTGTCCATAACCCTAGCACTTATAAGTTAAATAGTGTAGAACTTAGCCATACAGACTGCGAAAAGGACTTGGGGGTTATGGTAAGCAGCAACCTTAAACCAAGACAGCAATGCCTAAGCGTAAGCTTAAGGACATAAGAAAGGAGGAACACTGCAGCAGGCCTGTTGGCCCATACTAGGCAGGTCCTTTACAATTCATCCCACTAACAAAAATTTGACCAAGCCAATTTTCAATGCTACCCAAGAAATAAGTTCCGATGTGCAAGTCCCACTCAAATCCAACCCTTCCCACTCATAAGAACATAAGAAAGGATGAAGACTGCAGCAGGCCTGTTGGCCCATACTTGGCAGGTCCTTTACAATTCAACCCACTAACAAACATTTGACCAACCCAACTTTCAATGCCACAAAAGAAACAAGCTCTGATGTGCAAGTCCCACTCAAATCCAGCCCCTCCCACTCATGTACTTATCCAACCTAAATTTGAAACTACCCAAAGTCCTAGCCTCAATAACCCAGTGGTGACGTGTACATAACGCCAGTGGTGACGTGTACTTCGCCAGTGGTGACGTGTACTTCGCCAGTGGTGACGTGTACTCGCCAGTGGTGACGTGTACTTTCGCCAGTGGTGACGTGTACTTAGCTCCAGTGGTGACGTGTACTTAGCTCCAGTGGTGACGCGTACTTAGCTCAGTGGTGACGTGTACTTAGCTTGAGTGGTGACGTGTACTTAGCTCAGTGGTGACGTGTACTTAGCTTCGAGTGGTGACGTGTACTTAGTTCTGTGAAGACCTGTTTGTGTGCTCTCTGTGAATCTGAACCAGGATGCCCTCTCTTGAGCAACTTTACCAGCAGCTGAGAGAAGAGCTCAGAGTTGCTAAGATGGAGATACGGCGATTAACGGAGGAGAACAAGAGGATTCGTAGTAATCCTCCTGTTGTGAGTCCCCAGGTTAAGAGGGGAGCTTGGTCAGTGGCCGGGCAACATGGAACCAAGCTGAAGATCAAGAAAACGGTTGGAGAGCCAGAAACAGCGAGAAACCAGAAGACTACCGTGGAAACTTCCAACCCATTCTCGGTGCTACCCGACGAATGTGAGTGTTCTACTGGGAATGCCACAACGAGCACCAAAGAAGCATGGGCAGACGTGAGTGAGACATCCCTAGAAACCCCAACGAAGACCATCGAGAACGTCTTGACGAATTCTACAAGTGGTGTAATGCTACCTGGCGAATGTGAGTCGACTACTCAGAGCATCACGACGGACGATGCAAAGGAAGGTAAAAACATTGCTGTTGTTGGGGATAGCCAGATTAGGTTCATGGATAGGGCATTCTGCTTGAAGGACAGGAGTAGGAGGCAGAGAGTGTGTTTTCCTGGGGCAGGGATGAAGGATATTGTTAGCCGTCTGGATGACATCATGAGAGGTAATGGGAGCAATCCTATTATCTGTCTCAGTGCTGGAGGCAACGATGTTGGCAGACGTAGGAGTGAGGACCTGATTAGCAGGTATAGGTCAGCAATAGAGATAATTAGGAGGAAGGGTGGGAAACCTGTCATATGTGGCATTTTGCCAAGGAGAGGAGTTGGAAATGAATGGTTGTCCAGAGCAATTGGTGTCAATTGCTGGCTGGACAAATACTGTAAGGAAAATGCGGTAACATTCATTGACAACTGGGACCTCTTCTATGGCAGAAATGACATGTATGCCAGGGATGGGGTTCACTTATCTAGGTGTGGGGTGGGAGCACTGGCCAACGCAGTGGAGGGAGCTGTTAGGTCTTTAAACTAGGAATAGTTAGTGGTATGGGTTTTTGTGGGAAAACTGTGAAGTCTCAGTGTAGTAATATGAGTACTAGGGGAACTAGTAATAGGCAAAATGAGGTGGAGATTGGAAAGCCAGTGGCACTAATTGACAAGGACAGTAATAGGTTTAGTGGAATAACAGAAAGGAGCAGGAATGATAAAGAGAAAGGAGGGTCCTTAAGTATATATTACACAAATAGTCGCAGTGCTAGGAATAAGATGGACGAGTTGAGACTAGTTGCTAGTGCAGGTAACATAGATGTATTTGCGATTACTGAGACGTGGTTTAATTCAAAAAGTCGGGACATGCCTGCAGAATGTCACATTCAGGGTTTCAAATTGTTCCAAGTAGATAGAAGAATCGGGATGGGGGGTGGGGTGGCATTGTATGTCCGAGATCGCTTGAACTGTTGCATTAAAACGGGTATTAAGTCTGAAGTAACACATACAGAGTCTGTTTGGATAGAATTTTCAGAGAGGCATGAAAAATTAACTTTAGGTGTGATATACCGTCCCCCAAATTTAGATAGGGACCAGTTAAGACTACTATGGGAGGAAATTGTTAGGGCCACAAGGCACGATAATGTAGTAATTCTAGGAGACTTTAACTTTAGTCATATTGATTGGAATTTCTTGACTGGGAATTTAGAATCATTCGATTTCTTAGAAGTAGTTCAGGGTTGTTTTTTGAAACAGTTTGTGACAGAACCTACAAGGGGTAATAACCTGCTTGACTTAGTTCTGGCAAACAATGAATCCCTTGTTAATAATTTAGAAGTTTCAGAGGAACTGGGTGCTAGCAACCACAAATCAATTACATTTAGAATTGAATGGAAGTATGATAATAGGGATAACTCAGTAACAGTCCCAGATTTTCGCTTAGCAGATTACGATGGGCTTAGAGAACACTTATCATCTGTTGACTGGGGTAACGAAGACAGCTATCAATATGACAGTTTTCTGAACGCAATACATGCTGCTCAAAGAACATTTATCCCTTATAAAGAAATTAGATCAAATAGAAATGACCCAAAATGAATGAATAATAGGCTGAAATATCTACTAGGGCATAAGAAAGGAATTTATTGGCGTATCAAAAGAGACGAGGGTCATCTTATGAGTCAGTATATTGACATTAAGAGGGACATTAAAATGGGGATAAGAAAAGCTAAAAGGGACTATGAAATTAAAGTTGCTAGGGATTCTAAAACTAACCCAAAAAGTTTTTTCCAGGTATATAGAACAAAAGTCAGAGATAAGATAGGTCCCCTTAAAAATAACTATGGGCATCTTACTGACAAAGAGAAAGAAATGTGCTCGATTTTAAATAATTATTTTCTCTCGGTTTTTACACAGGAAGACACTAGTAATATTCCGGTAATTAATTTTTATAGTGGGCCAGAAGAAGATAAATTATGTAACATCACAGTCACTAGTGAAATAGTTGTGAAGCAGATAGACCGACTGAAGCAAAATAAGTCACCGGGTCCTGATGAGGTTTTTTCAAGGGTTCTAAAGGAATGCAAAATGGAAGTCTGTGAACCATTAACTAATATTTTTAATTTATCTCTTCAAACAGGTGTAGTGTCTGATATGTGGAAGATGGCTAATGTAATTCCTATTTTTAAAACAGGGGACAAGTCGTTAACGTCAAATTACTGCCCAATAAGCCTGACCTCAATTGTAGGCAAATTACTAGAGTCAATTATAGCTCAAATTATAAGAAGCCATCTCGATAAGCATAGCTTGATTAATGATACTCAGCATGGATTCACAAGAGGCCGGTCTTGTCTGACTAATTTATTAACTTTCTTCAGTAAAGCTTTTGAGGCTGTTCACCACGATAAAGAATTTGATATTATTTACTTAGATTTTAGTAAGGCATTTGATAGAGTTCTGCACCAAAGACTGTTGATGAAAGTAGCAGCTCATGGCATTGGGGGAAGAGTGCTCTCGTGGATCGAATCATGGCTCACAGACAGGAAGCAGAGAGTGTCCATAAATGGGGTTAAATCCGAGTGGGGATCAGTAACAAGTGGCGTTCCACAGGGATCAGTCTTAGGCCCGTTGTTGTTTATAATATATATCAATGATCTTGATGAAGGAATTACTAGTGATATGAGCAAATTCGCCGATGACACGAAGATAGGTAGGATAATTGATTCAAACATAAATGTTAGGGAACTTCAGGAGGATTTAGACAAACTCTACTCTTGGTCAGAAAAGTGGCAGATGCAGTTCAATGTAGATAAATGCAAGGTTCTGAAGCTCGGGAGTGTCCATAACCCTAGCACTTATAAGTTAAATAATATAGAGCTTAGCCATACAGATTGCAAAAAGGACTTGGGGGTTATGGTAAGCAGCAACCTTAAACCAAGACAGCAATGCCTAAGCGTACGTAATAAATGAAATAGATTACTGGGATTTATATCAAGAAGTGTAAGCAACAGAAGTCCAGAGGTCATACTGAAGCTTTATACATCATTAGTAAGGCCTCACCTAGATTTTGCAGCTCAATTCTGGTCTCCATATTACAGAATGGACATAAATTCGTTAGAAAACATTCAGCGTAGGATGACTAAATTAATGCATAGGATTAGAAATCTTCCTTATGAAGAAAGATTGAAGACTCTTAAGTTACATTCACTTGTTAGACGAAGAATGAGGGGAGACCTGATCGAAGTGTATAAGTGGAAGATAGGTATTAATAAAGGGGATATTAACAAGGTCTTGAGGATATCTCTCCAAGAGAGAACCCGCAGTAATGGATTTAAATTAGATAAGTTTAGATTTAGAAAGGACATAGGAAAGTATTGGTTTGGAAATAGGGTAGTTGATGAGTGGAACAGTCTACCTAGTTGGGTTATTGAGGCTAGGACTTTGGGTAGTTTCAAATTTAGGTTGGATAAGTACATGAGTGGGAGGGGCTGGATTTGAGTGGGACTTGCACATCGGAGCTTGTTTCTTGGGTGGCATTGAAAGTTGGGTTGGTCAAATGTTTGTTAGTGGGATGAATTGTAAAGGACCTGCCTAGTATGGGCCAACAGGCCTGCTGCAGTGTTCCTCCTTTCTTATGTTCTTATGTTCTTATGTTCTGTTCTACTCATCAACTACCCTATTTCCAAACCAATACTTTCCTATGTCCTTTCTAAATCTAAACTTATCTAATTTAAATCCATTACTGCGGGTTCTCTCTTGGAGAGATATCCTCAAGACCTTGTTAATATCCCCTTTATTAATACCTATCTTCCACTTATACACTTCGATCAGGTCTCCCCTCATTCTTCGTCTAACAAGTGAATGTAACTTAAGAGTCTTCAATCTTTCTTCATAAGGAAGATTTCTAATCCTATGCATTAATTTAGTCATCCTACGCTGAATGTTTTCTAACGAATTTATGTCAATTCTGTAATATGGAGACCAGAATTGAGCTGCATAATCTAGGTGAGGCCTTTCTAATGATGCATAAAGCTGCAGTATGACCTCTGGACTTCTGTTGCTTACACTTCTTGATATAAATCCCAGTAATCTATTTGCCTTATTACGTACCCTTAGGCATTGCTGTCTTGGTTTAAGGTTGCTGCTTACCATAACCCCCAAGTCCTTTTCGCAATCTGTACGGCTAAGTTCTATATTATTTAACTTGTAAGTGCTAGGGTTATGGACACTCCCGAGCTTTAGAACCTTGCATTTATCTACATTGAACTGCATCTGCCACTTTTCTGACCAAGAGTAGAGTTTGTCTAAATGCTCCTGAAGTTCCCTAACATCTACGTTTGAATCAATTATCCTACGTATCTTCGTGTCATCGGCGAATTTGCTCATATCACTAGTAATTCCTTCATCAAGATCATTGATATATATTATAAACAACAACGGGCCCAAAACTGATC
Source organism: Cherax quadricarinatus (assembly GCF_026875155.1). NCBI lineage: Eukaryota > Metazoa > Arthropoda > Malacostraca > Decapoda > Parastacidae > Cherax > Cherax quadricarinatus. Next base: position 23,910 of record NW_026475261.1, read on the forward strand.
TTTGTGGAACGCCACTTGTTACTGATCCCCACTCGGATTAAACCCCATTTATGGACACTCTCTGCTTCCTGTCTGTGAGCCATGATTCGATCCACGAGAGCACCCTTCCCCCAATGCCATGAGCTGCTACTTTCTTCAACAGTCTTTGGTGCGGAACTCTACCAAATGCCTTACTAAAATCTAAGTAAATAATATCAAATTCTTTATCGTGGTCAACAGCCTCAAAAGCTTTACTGAAGAAAGTTAATAAATTAGTTAGACAAGACCGGCCTCTTGTGAATCCATGCTGAGTATCATTAATCAAGCTAAGCTTATCGAGACGGCTTCTGATAATTTGAGCTATAATTGATTCTAGTAATTTGCCTACAATTGAGGTCAGGCTTATTGGGCGGTAATTTGACGGTAACGACTTGTCCCCTGTTTTAAAAATAGGAATTACATTAGCCATCTTCCACATATCAGACACTACACCTGTTTGAAGAGATAAATTAAAAATATTAGTTAATGGTTCACAGACTTCCATTTTGCATTCCTTTAGAACCCTTGAAAAAACCTCATCAGGACCCGGTGACTTATTTTGCTTCAGTTGGTCTATCTGCTTCACAACCATTTCACTAGTGACTGTGATGTTACATAATTTATCTTCTTCTGGCCCACTATAAAAATTAATTACAGGAATATTACTAGTGTCTTCCTGTGCAAAACCGAGAGAAAATAATTATTTAAAATCGAGCACATTTCATTCTCTTTGTCAGTAAGATGCCCATAGTTATTTTTAAGGGGACCTATCTTATCTCTGACTTTTGTTCTATATACCTGGAAAAAACTTTTTGGGTTAGTTTTAGAATCCCTAGCAACTTTAATTTCATAGTCCCTTTTAGCTTTTCTTATCCCCTTTTTAATCTCCCTCTTAATGTCAATATACTGATTCATAAGATGACCCTCGCCTCTTTTGATACGCCTATAAATTCCTTTCTTATGCTCTAGTAGATATTTCAGCCTATTATTCATCCATTTTGGGTCATTTCTATTTGATCTAATTTCCTTATAAGGGATAAACGTTCTTTGAGCAGCATGTATTGTGTTCAGAAAACTGTCATATTGATAGCTCTCTTCGTTACCCCAGTCAACAGATGATAAGTGTTCTCTAAGCCCACCGTAATCTGCTAAGCGAAAATCTGGGACTGTTACTGAGTTATCCCTACTATCATATTTCCATTCAATTCTAAATGTAATTGATTTGTGGTCGCTAGCACCCAGTTCCTCTGAAACTTGTAAATTATTAACAAGGGATTCATTGTTTGCCAGAACTAAGTCAAGCAGATTATTTCCCCTTGTAGGTTCTGTCACAAACTGCTTCAAAAAACAATCCTGAACTACTTCTAAGAAATCGTATGATTCTAAATTCCCAGTCAAGAAATTCCAATCAATATGACTAAAGTTAAAGTCTCCTAGAATTACTACATTATCGTGCCTTGTGGCCCTAACAATTTCCTCCCATAGTAGTCTCCCTTGGTCCCTATCTAAATTTGGGGGACGGTATATCACACCTAAAATTTATTTTTCATGCCCCTCCGAAAATTCTATCCAAACAGACTCTGTATGTGTTACTTCAGATTTAATACCCATTTTTATGCAACAGTTCAAGCGATCTCGGACATACAATGCCACCCCACCCCAATTCCCGATACTTCTATCTACTTGGAAGAATTTAAAACCCTGAATGTGACATTCTGCAGGCATGTCCCGACTTTTTGAATTAAACCACGTCTCAGTAATGGCAAATACATCTATGTTACCTGCACTAGCAACTAGTCTCAACTCGTCTATCTTATTCCTAGCACTGCGACTATTTGTGTAATAAATATTTAATGACCCTCCTCTCTCTTTACCCTTCCTGCTCCTTTCTGTTATTAAACTAAACCTATTACAGTCCTTGTCAATTTGTGCCACTGGCTTTCCAATATCCACCTCATTTGGCCTATTACTAGTTCTCCTAGTACTCATGTTACTAACCTGCGACTTCACAGTTTTCCCGCCAAAACCCATACCACTAACTATTCCTAGTTTAAAGACCTAACAGCTCCCTCCACTGCATAGGCCAGTGCTCCCTCCCAACACCTAGATAAGTGAACCCCATCCCTGGCATACATGTCATTATTGCCATAGAAGAGGTCTCAGTTGTCAATGAATGTTACTGCATTTTCCTTACAGTATTTGTCCAGCCAGCAATTGACACCAATTGCTCTGGACAACCATTCATTTCCAACTCCTCTCCTTGGCAAAATGTCACATATGACAGGTTTCCCACCCTTCCTCCTAATTATCTCTATTGCTGACCTATACCTGCTAATCTGGTCCTCACTCCTACGTCTGCCAACATCGTTGCCTCCAGCACTGAGACAGATAATAGGATTGCTCCCATTACCTCTCATGATGTCATCCAGATGGCTAACAATATCCTTCATCCCAGCCCAAGGAAAACACACTCTCTGCCTCCTACTCCTATCCTTCAAGCAGAATGCCCTTTCCATGTACCTAATCTGGCTATCCCCAACAACAACAATGTTTTTACCTTCCTTGGCGTCCTCAGTCGTGATGCGCCGAGTAGTCGACTCACATTCGCCAGGTAGCATTACACCACTTGTAGAATTCGTCAAGACGTTCTTGATGGTCTTCGTTGGGGTTTCTAGGGATGTCTTACTCAGGTCTGCCAATGCTTCTTTGGTGCTCGTTGTGGCATTCCCAGTAGAACACTCACATTCGTCAGGTAGAACCGAGAATGAGTTGGAAGTTTCCACGGTAGTCTTCTGGTTTCTCGTTGTTTCTGCCTCTCCAACCGTTTTCTTGATCTTCAGCTTGGTTCCATGTTGCCCAGCCACTGACCAAGCTCCCCTCTTAACCTGGGGACTCACAACAGAAGGATTACTACGAATCCTCTTGTTCTCCTCCGTTAATCGCCCTATCTCTATCTTAGCAACTCTGAGCTCTTCTCTCAGCTGCTGGTAAAGTTGCTCAAGAGAGGGCATCCTGGTACAGATTCACAGAGAGCACACAAACAGGTCTTCACAGAGCTAAGTACACGTCACCACTGAGCTAAGTACACGTCACCACTGAGCTAAGTACACGTCACCACTGAGCTAAGTACACGTCACCACTGGGCTAAGTACACGTCACCACTGAGCTAAGTACACGTCACCACTAGGCATTGCTGTCTTGGTTTAAGGTTGCTGCTTACCATAACCCCCAAGTCCTTTTTGCAATCTGTATGGCTAAGTTCTACATTATTTAACTTATAAGTGCTAGGGTTATGGACGCTCCCGAGCTTCAGGACCTTGCATTTATCTATATTGAACTGCATCTGCCACTTTTCTGACCAAGAGTAGAGTTTGTCTAAATCCTCCTGAAGTTCCCTAACATCTACGTTTGAATCAATTATCCTACCTATCTTCGTGTCATCGGCGAATTTGCTCATATCACTAGTAATTCCTTCATCAAGATCATTGATATATATTATAAACAACAATGGGCCCAAGACTGATCCCTGTGGAACGCCACTTGTTACTGATTCCCACTCGGATTTAACCCCATTTATGGACACTCTCTGCTTCCTGTCTGTGAAAATATAAACACATATGCAGTATAATGTGATCCTTTATTGACAAAGTTTCACCCACACTCTGGGCTTTTTCAAGTCACACACAGATCTACCTGGGGTGGAAGGTACGGGAGTATTTATAGTCTTGTTCAGAATGTTGAGGTCAGGTGGAGAATGCTACATCTGATGATCTACCGGGTGGAGTTATAGAGTCTTGGGTAGCTTGGCGGGGATATTGGACAAGTTGTGAGTAGACCTTCTGCAGTGTTCTATGTTCTTATGTGGGATAGCGATGAAGAAGTTTCTTGGCGAGTGGTTCAGCTATGTTATAGAAGCCGTTGTTCTGGTTGAAATTGTTGGTTATAGAGATAAGCGATGATTCCAGGATTCTTCGGTATTGAGTGTTGTCTTCTGTGGCGATAAGTCTTGAGTTTCTGTAGTTAATTAAATGGTTGTGTGAATTGCGATGTTGTACACAGGCATTCCTTGTATCGTCAGTCCTGCTTGCATATTGGTGTTCTGAAATACGTATTTGGAGGTCTCTTGATGTTTCGCCCACATATAATTTGTTGCAGTTATTACAAGGGATTATGTATACCCCTGCAGAGGATGAAGGCTTATCCTGTCTACTACTGGTGATGTCCTTGATGGTCGTGGTTGTGGAGGTAGATACTTGGAATGATGTATTGGAAAAGATGTTAGAAACATGTTTGGCAATGGAGTTGGTGGGGAGGACTATGTATCTCTTCTCGGCAGTGTCTTCTCTGGATGTGTTGAAGATGTTTAATGCCCGCCGTCTGCAGTCTCTGATGAAGTGACGAGGATAGTGGAGTTTAGAAAATACTTGTTCAATTACAGTGCATTCTTCCTCAAGGAACTCATTGCTGCAGATTCTTAGTGCACGCAGGAAGAAGCCTATAATGATTAGGAAGAAGGGGGGGCGCCCTGTTATATGTGGCATTTTGCCAAGAAGAGGTGTTGGTAATGAATGGTTGTCCAGAGCAATTGGTGTTAATTGTTGGCTGGATAAACACTGCAAGGATAATGCGGTACCATTCATTGACAACTGGGACAACTTCTATGGCCAAAATGACATGTATGCCAGGGATGGGGTTCACTTATCCAGGGCAGGTGTGGGTTTTCTTGCTAACTCAGTTGAGGGGGTTGTTAGGACTTTAAACTAGGATTAGTTAGAGGTATGGGTTTAGAAATGATTAATAATGAGTATGGATATATTGACCTATGCTGTTATATTAAGAATCTTAATAGTAACTGTCATGGAGTAACTCTGGGTAATGATAATTTCAGAAATTGTGTAAAAACAAAGATGAATAGGAAAAATGTGCAAAAGAAAAAAACATATGATGGTATTTTATGCTAACAGTCGAAGTTCAAGAAATAAAATTAATGAACTACGTTTGGTAGCATGTGCTGGGAACTTTGATATGGTATGATTTAAAGAGTCGGGATATGACTGCTGAGTGTAATATTCAGGGATTTAAGTTGTTCAATGTGGATAGATGTAATGGGAAGGGGGGAGGAGTTGCATTGTATGTTCGAGAAAATATTAATTGTTGCATAAAAACAGGTATAAAAATAAATGGAGCAGTAACAGAGTCTGTTTGGGTAGAGTTCGTGGAGGGTCAAGAAAAACTAATTCTAGGTGTAATATACCGACCTCCAGGCTTGGATCACGATAGAGGGAGACTTCTTTGGGACGAAATTGTTAGGGCTTCTGGACACAGTAACATAGTCATAGTAGGGGACTTTAACTTTAGTCAAATTGACTGGAATTCTTTGACAGGTAATCTAGAGTCCAGTGACTTCATGGAAACAGTTCAGGATTGTTTTCTGAAACAGAGTGTAACTGAGCCTACCAGGGGTAATAATTTGCTAGACCTAGTCTTGTCAAATAAGGAAACACTCGTGAATAATCTGGAGATCACTTAAGAGCTTGGCGCAAGTGATCACAAATTAATCACCTTTAGCATTAATTAGGAATGCAAGAATAATGATAATACAGTAAAAATCCCTGATTTTCGTTCTGCCGATTATAATGGACTTATGGAACATCTGTCTAATCTTGATTGGGGTTGTCTAGCTAATGATTTTATTGACGATAATCATACTTATGAATATGAAGGGATCTGTTTTTATGATTGTTTTCTTAATAATGTACTCAGTGCCCAGAGTACATACATTCCCCAGAGAGAAATTATGTCTAATAATAACGATCCCAAATGGGTTAACAGGAGGCTAAAGCATCTATTAGGGGAGAAAAGGGGAATTTATAGGCGCATCAGAAGAGGAAAGGTTAACCTTACTGACCAATATGTTCAGCTTAAAAGAGAAGTAAAAAAGGCAATTAGAAAGGCTAAACGTGACTATGAAATTAGAGTTGCTAATGAATCAAAGACTAATCCAAAGGGGTTCTTTCAAGTGTATAGGACGAAGGTGAAGGAAAAAGTAGGACCTCTGAAATCTGGGAATGGACAGCTGATGGATAATGAACTGGAAATGTGTTCCTTATTTAATGACTATTTTTTGTCAGTTTTTACACAGGAAGATGTAAATGAGATTCCAGTAATTAACAATTATTTAGTTCCTGATGAATTTAAGTTAACTAATATTACTGTCACGAGGGACATGGTTATTAAACAGATAGACAAAGTGAAACAAAATAAGTCCCCGGGACCCGATGAGTTGTTTTGAAGGGTACTTAAGGAATGCAAGATGGAGCTTCGTCATCCATTAACGAGTGTATTCAATGCGTCCATCCTTACCAGTGTTGTGCCAGAGTTGTGGAAGATGGCAAATGTGGTTCCTATATTCAAATCAGGGGATAAGTCCACTCCTTCAAATTACCATCCAATATGCCTGACATCTATAGTGGGCAAGTTATTAGAATCAATTATAGCTGACATTATCAGAAGTCACCTTGAAGAGCATAACTTGATAAATGAATCTCAGCATGGATTCACGAGAGGTCGTTCCTGCCTGACAAACTTACTGACGTTCTTCAATAGAACATTTGAGGCAGTTGACAGTGATAAGGAATATGATATTGTTTATTTGGATTTTAGTAAAGCCTTCGACAGAGTACCTCACAAGAGACTCTTAAGAAAAGTGGCAGCTCATGGTATAGGAGGTAAAGTTCTAGCATGGATTCAGGCATGGCTTACCAATAGAAAGCAGAGAGTTACCATTAATGGAGTGAAATCTGAATGGGGATTAGTCACTGGTGGCGTTCTACAAGGATCAGTTTTAGGCCCTCTCTTTTTCATAATTTACATTAATGACCTTGATGTAGGGATTACTAGTGACATGAGTAAGTTTGCTGATGATACAAAGATAGGCCGTATAATTCACTCTGAGGAGGATATCAATGAACTCCAGGACGATTTGAACAAATTAATGTCTTGGTCTGAAAATGGCAGATGAAGTTTAATGTGGATAAGTGTAAGGTACTTGCCCTTGGTAATGAAAATAACCCTCGAAGCTATAGTCTAGGTGAAGTAGAGCTTGGTCATACAGAATGTGAAAATGACTTGGGAGTCATGGTAAGCAGAAATCTAAAGCCAAGACAGCAGTGCCTTAGTGTGCACAACAAGGCCAACAGATTAATTGGATTTATCTCAAGAAGTATAAGTAACAGAAGTCCAAAAGTTATTTTACAGCTGTGATGAATGGTTTGAAAAACCGACAAGTTGAAGATTGAGACACTTATGCAGCATATGGGAATCTTTATTCAGGAAACGTTTCGCCACACAGTGGCTTCATCAGTCCAATACAAAGAGGAAGGCGTAAGGAGAGGAGGAGAAGGAGGTAATCAGTGCCTCAACCTGGAGTCGATGTGTTCAGTCCATCAATCTTGTAGAATGTACAGCATAGGGCTGTAGACGTGGCTTATATACTGTAGTGAGGTGACGTGAAGCAGATGGAGGCGGGGTCATAGTGGTACCATCCACTAGTCGAAGTAGGTCTTCGTCCAAAGGTTGAACAAGTGTTGAAGAATTCTTTGTAACAAGACCCCATGATGCTGCCGTGTCTGACAGTTGTGATGAATGGTTTGAAAAACCGACAAGTTGAAGATTGAGACACTTATGCAGCATATGGGAATCTTTATTCAGGAAACGTTTCGCCACGCAGTGGCTTCATCAGTCCAATACAAAGAGGAAGGCGTAAGGAGAGGAGGAGAATGAGGTAATCAGTCCCTCAACCTGGAGTCGATGTGTTCAGTCAATCAATCTTGTAGAATGTACAGCATAGGGCCGTAGACGTGGCTTATATACTGTAGTGAGGTGACGTGAAGCAGATGGAGGCGGGGTCATAGTGGTACCATCCACTAGTCGAAGTAGGTCTTCGTCCAAAGGTTGAACAAGTGTTGAAGAATTCTTTGTAACAAGACCCCATGATGCTGCCATGTCTGACAGTGGTGATGAATGGTTTGAAAAACCGACAAGTTGAAGATTGAGACACTTATGCAGCATATGGGAATCTTTATTCAGGAAACGTTTCGCCACACAGTGGCTTCATCAGTTCAATACAAAGAGGAAGGCGTAAGGAGCATCATGGGGTCTTGTTACAAAGAATTCTTCAACACTTGTTCAACCTTTGGACGAAGACCTATTTCGACTAGTGGATGGTACCACTATGACCCCGCCTCCATCTGCTTCACGTCACCTCACTACAGTATATAAGCCACGTCTACGGCCCTATGCTGTACATTCTACAAGATTGATGGACTGAACATATCGACTCCAGGTTGAGGGACTGATTACCTCATTTTCCTCCTCTCCTTACGCCTTCCTCTTTGTATTGGACTGATGAAGCCCCTGTGTGGCGAAACGTTTCCTGAATAAAGATTCCCATATGCTGCATAAGTGTCTCAATCTTCAACTTGTCGGTTTTTCAAACCATTCATCACAACTGTCAGACACGGCAGCATCATGGGGTCTTGTTACAAAGAATTTTGAACACTTGTTCAACCTTTGAACGAAGACCTACTTCGACTAGTGGATGGTACCACTATGACCCCGCCTCCATCTGCTTCACGTCACCTCACTACAGTATATAAGCCACGTCTACGGCCCTATGCTGTACATTCTGCAAGATTGATGGACTGAACACATCGACTCCAGGTTGAGGGACTGATTCTCCTCCTCTCCTTACGCCTTCCTCTTTGAATTGGACTGATGAAGCCACTGTGTGGCGAAACGTTTCCTGAATAAAGATTCCCATATGCTATTTTACAGCTCTATACATCACTAGTGAGGCCTCATTTAGATTATGCTGCTCAGTTTTGGTCCCCTTACTACAGGATGGACATAGACTCATTAGAGAACATACAGAGAAGAATGACTAAAATGATTTACTGTGTAAGGAACCTCCCGTATGAAGATAGACTTAAAGCCTTAAATCTCCACTCTCTGGAGAGGCGTAGAATGAGGGGAGATATCATTGAAGTGTATAAGTGGATGACGGGCATAAACAAGGGAGACATTAATAAAGTACTGAGGGTGTCGAACCAGGTAAGAACCAGGAATAATGGATTTAAGTTGGACAAATTTAGATTTAGAAAGGACATAGGTAAGTACTGGTTTTCTAACAGAGTTGTAGATGCGTGGAACAGTCTTCCCAGTAGGGTGATAGAGGCTAGGACCTTGGGTAGCTTTAAGAAGAGACTGGACAAATATATGAGTGGGAGGGGCTGGGTTTGATTGGTGTCAAGGGGTACGGGAGTTATTTCTTTAGTAGCTTTATGTAGATGTCGTTTTGATAAGGACCTGCCTCGTATGGGCCAGTAGGCCTTCCGCAGTGTTCCTACATTCTTATGTTCTTATGTTCTTATAATTACACCACGTTTGGTTTTGGTGTCGTGGTGAGAGAAGAAGTGGAGAAGATCGTTTTGGTTTGTGGGTTTTCGATAGACTTTAAAACGAAGTTCATGGTCAGCGTTGCAGAGCAGAACATCAAGGAAAGGAAGAGTTTTGTCGACTTCTTCTTCAAGTGTGAACTGGATTGAAGGCTCGACCTGGTTGAGCTTGTCTTGGAGAGCTTGAACGTTGAAGCGTTTAGGAGTTATGAGGAGAATGTCGTCAACATAACGGAGCCAGGTGACAGACGAAGGAATAATGGTGGAGAAACGTTCGGCTTCTAAATGTTCCATGTATAGGTTCGCCAGGACCGCACTGAGTGGCGAACCCATAGGTAGTCCAAAAGTCTGCTGAAAGAGGTGATTTTCGAAAGAGAAACACGTAAAGCCAACACATAGTTCAACAAGGTCGATGAAATCGCTGGCTGGAATGGGAAGATCAAGTGAATCGTCAATTTTCCAGCGCAAGAGATCGATGGCTTGTGTAGTAAGTACTTTGGTGAATAGGGAAGTCACGTCAAGGCTGGAAAGTTTCTTGTTCCTGATGTTGATGTTGCGAATGCGATTGAGAAGATCACCCGAGTGTTTGAGATGTGCTGGACTGATAGTGCCCAAGAGTTTAGAGAGGTGTTTTGCGAGAATTCCTGAGAGCTGGTGGGGAGCACTGCCTATTCCCGAGGACATGGGCCTCAGTGGGATACCAGGCTTGTGAGTTTTTGGCAGGCCGTACATTCTGGCAGTTCTGGGGTTGCTAGGGATGGTGGGCAGAAGTTTCTTCCCTTGTTCTGAGCCCCTCAGAATGCGGCGAGTCCTTTGAAGAAAAGTTTTAGTAAGGTTGTCCACTTGGTTAGTTGTGAGAGGTTTGTAGGTATCTGGGTCATTAAGTAGATTGAGCATTTTGTTCCTGTAATCGTCAGTGTTCATGATAACAACACCACCTCCTTTATCATCGGTGGTGACCCTGATGGTCGTGTCTTCTGCTAAACCTTTGAGTGCATTGATGTAACGTCGAGGTATGACTGGGGAGCTGCGTGTTGAGATGGCTGCTGAGATGATGCCTTGAAGATAGCCTTTTTGGAAGTCGGAGTCATTGTGTCTGTAGTTTTTGGCGATGAAATTGAGGTCTTGTTTTGGTTTCGTAACTCCTGTTGCGAATTTGAGGCCTAAGCCGAGGGCTTCAGTTTCTGTGGTTGACAATGGACGAGATGAAAGATTTTGAATAATTTCAGGTCTATCTAAACTTTTCCAATTACTATTATCGCAGAGTGTTTGTAGTTTCCTAGTAAGTCTGATCTTCTATTGAACATTCGCTGTGGTAACTCTGCTGCGAATGATTTCGGCGGTGCGTCTGTTCATGTTGCCCCAGAGTGTTGTGCCTAGTGTTCTGGCTTGGAGAAAAGCTTCCTTTGTAGCATTGTTTAAGTCATCTGCACACTCTTCAAGGTAGGTCCGAGCAGTAGCAGAGAAAGGTGGTTTGATGTTGGCAATTTGAGGAGGAGTAGATCTTGGTAAGACCATTTCTTGGATGCAATCACGAAGAAAATTTTGTCTGTTGCGAAGTGAGTAAGCTTTTAGAAGAAGGTCCAGGTATTCTCTGTGTGAAGGATCCATTTCTACTGCAGTGTTTGACACGATGGAAATAAATGGTATCAAATACCGACACAGTGGAAATATAAACACATATGCAGTATAATGTGATCCTTTATTGACAACGTTTCACCCACACAGTGGGCTTTTTCAAGTCACACACAGATCTGATTGAACATTAAAATGGTATAAAATACCGACAGGTATTTTACCTGGGGTGGAAGGAACGGGAGTATTTATAGTCTTGTTCAGAATGTTGAGGTCAGGTGGAGAATGCTGCTTCTGATGATCTACCGGGTGGAGTTATAGAGTCTTGGCTAGCTTGGCGGGGATATTGGACAAGTTGTGAGTAGACCTTCTGCAGTGTTCTATGTTCCTATGTGGGATAGCGATGAAGAACTTTCTTGGCGAGTGGTTCAGCTATGTTATAGAAGCCGTTGTTCTGGTTGAAATTGTTGGTTATAGAGATAAGCGATGATTCCAGGATTCATCGGTATTGAGTGTTGTCTTCTGGCGAATGTTCAACAGAAGATCAGACTTACTAGGAAACTACAAACACTCTGCGATAATAGTAATTGGAAAAGTTTAGGAAGACCTGAAATTATTCAAAATCTTTCATCTCGTCCATTGTCAACCACAGAAACTGAAGCCCTCGGCTTAGGCCTCAAATTCGCAACAGGAGTTACGAAACCAAAACAAGACCTCAATTTCATCGCCAAAAACTACAGACACAATGACTCCGACTTCCAAAAAGGCTATCTTCAAGGAATCATCTCAGCAGCCATCTCAACACGCAGCTCCCCAGTCATACCTCGACGTGACATCAATGCACTCAAAGGTTTACCAGAAGACACGACCATCAGGGTCACCACCGCTGATAAAGGAGGTGGTGTTGTTATCATGAACACTGACGATTACAGGAACAAAATGCTCAATCTACTTAATGACCCAGATACCTACAAACCTCTCACAACTAACTAAGTGGACAACCTTGCATTAACTGAAACGTGGAATGATTTAAAGAGTCGGGATATGACTGTTGAGTGTAATATTCAGGGATTTAAGTTATTCAATGTGGATAGATGAAATGGGAAGGGGGGAGGAGTTGCATTGTATGTTCGAGAAAATATTAATTGTTGCATAAAAACAGGTATAAAAATAGATGGAGCAGTAACAGAGTCTGTTTGGGTAGAGTTCGTGGAGGGTCAAGAAAAACTAATTCTAGGTGTAATATACCGACCTCCAGGGTTGGATCACGATAGAGGGAGACTTCTTTGGGACGAAATTGTTAGGGCTTCTGGACACAGTAACGTAGTCATAGTAGGGGACTTTAACTTTAGCCAAATTGACTGGAATTCTTTGACAGGTAATCTAGAGTCCAGTGACTTCATGGAAACAGTTCAGACTGTTTTCTGAAACAGAGTGTAACTGAACCTACAGGGGTAATAATTTGCTAGACCTAGTCTTGTCAAATAAGGAAACACTCGTGAATAATCTGGAGATCACTGAAGAGCTTGGCGCAAGTGATCACAAATCCATCACCTTTAGCATTAATTGGGAATGCAAGATAATGATAATACAGTAAAAATCCCCGATTTTCGTTCTGCCGATTATAATGGACTTAGGGAACATCTGTCTAATCTTGATTGGGGTTATCTAGCTAATGATTTTATTGACGATAATCATACTTATGAATATGAAGGGATCTGCTTTTTATGATTGTTTTTCTTAATAATGTACACAGTGCCCAGAGTATATACATTCCCCAGAGAGAAATTAGGTCTAATAATAACGATCCCAAATGGGTTAACAGGAGGCAAAAGCATCTATTAGGGGAGAAAAGGGGAATTTATAGGCGCATCAGAAGAGGAGAGGTTACCTTACTGACCAATATGTTCAGCTTAAAAAAGAAGTAAAAAAGGCGATTAGAAAGGCTAAACGTGACTATGAAATTAGAGTTGCTAATGAATCAAAGACTAATCCAAAGGGGTTCTTTCAAGTGTATAGGACGAAGGTGAAGGAAAAAGTAGGACCTCTGAAATCTGGGAATGGACACCTGACGGATAATGAACTGGAAATGTGTTCCTTATTTAATGACTATTTTTTGTCAATTTTTACACAGGAAGATGTAAATGAGATTCCAGTAATTAACAATTATTTAGTTCCTGATGAATTTAAGTTAACTAATATTACTGTCAGGAGGGACATGGTTTTTAAACAGATAGACAAACTGAAACAAAATAAGTCCCCGGGACCCGATGAGTTGTTTTCAAGGGTACTTAAGGAATGCAAGATGGAGCATAGTCAGCCTTTAACGAGTATATTCAATGCGTCCATCATTACCAGTGTTGTGCCAGAGATGTGGAAGATGGCTAATGTGGTTCCTATATTCAAATCAGGGGATAAGTCCACTCCTTCAAATTACCGCCCAATAAGCCTGACATCTATAGTGGGCAAGTTATTAGAATCAATTATAGCTGACATTATCAGAAGTCACCTTGAAGAGCATAACTTGATAAATGAATCTCAGCATGGATTCACGAGAGGTCGTTCCCGCCTGACAAACTTACTGACGTTCTTCAATAGAACATTTGAGGCAGTTGACAGTGATAAGGAATATGATATTGTTCATTTGCATTTTAGTAAAGCCTTCGACAGAGTACCTCACAAGAGACTCTTAAGAAAAGTGGCAGCTCATGGTATAGGAGGTAAAGTTCTAGCATGGATTGAGGCATGGCTTACCAATAGAAAGCAGAGAGTTACCATTAATGGAGTGAAATCTGAATGGGGATTAGTCACTAGTGTCATTCCACAAGGATCAGTTTTAGGCCCTCTCTTGTTCATAATTTACATTAATGACCTTGATGAAGGGATTACTATTGACATGAGTAAGTTTGCTGATGATACAAAGATAGGCCGTATAATTCACTCTGAGGAGGATATCAATGAACTCCAGGACGATTTGAACAAATTAATGTCTTGGTCTGAGAAATGGCAGATGAAGTTTAATGTGCATAAGTGTAAGGTACTTGCCCTTGGTAATGAAAATAACACTCGAAGCTATAATCTAGGTGAAGTAGAGCTTGGTCATACAGAATGTGAAAAAGACTTGGGAGTCATGGTAAGCAGAAATCTAAAGCCAAGACAGCAGTGCCTCAGTGTGCACAACAAGGCCAACAGATTACTTATATTTATCTCAAGAAGTATAAGTAACAGAAGTCCAAAAGTTATTTTACAGCACTATACATCACTAGTGAGGCCTCATTTGGATTATGCTGCTCAGTTTTGGTCCCCTTACTACAGGATGGACTCATTAGAGAAAATACAGAGAAGAATTACTAAAATGATTTACTGTGTAAGGAACCTCCCGTATGAAGATAGACTTAAAGCCTTAAATCTCCACTCTCTGGAGAGGCGTAGAATGAGGGGAGATATTATTGAAGTGTATAAGTGTATGACGGGCATAAACAAGGGAGACATTAATAAAGTACTGAGGGTGTCGAACCAGGTAAGAACCAGGAATAATGGATTTAAGTTGGATAAATTTAGATTTAGAAAGGACATAGGTAAGTACTGGTTTTCTAACAGAGTTGTAGATGCGTGGAACAGTCTTCCCAGTGGGGTGATAGAGGTTAAGACCTTGGGTAGCTTTAAGAAGAGACTGGACAAATATATGAGTGGGAGGGTCTGGGTTTGATTGGTGTCAAGGAGTACGGGAGTTATTTCTTGAGTAGCTTTAGGTAGATGTCGTTTTGATAAGGACCTGCCTCGTATGGGCCAGTAGGCCTTCTGCAGTGTTCCTACATTCTTATGTTCTTATGTTCTTACTAAAACTTTTCTTCAAAGGTCTCGCCGCATTCTGAGGGGCTCAGAACAAGGGAAGAAACTTCTGCACACCATCCCAAGCAACCCCAGAACTGCCAGAATGTACGGCCTGCCAAAAACTCACAAGCCTCGTATCCCACTGAGGCCCATATCCTCGGGAATAGGCAGTGCTCCCCACCAGCTCTCAGGAATTCTTGCAAAACACCTCTCTAAACTCTTGGGCACTATCAGTCCAGCACATCTCAAACACTCGGGTGATCTTCTCAATCGCATTCGCAACATCAACATCAGGAACAAGAAACTTTCCAGCCTTGACGTGACTTCCCTATTCACCAAAGTACCTACTACACAAGCCATCGATCTCTTGCGCAGGAAAATTGACGATTCACTTGATCTTCCCATTCCAGCCAGCGATTTCATCGACCTTGTTGAACTAAGTGTTGGCTTTACGTGTTTCTCTTTCGAAAATCACCTCTTTCAGCAGACTTTTGGACTACCCATGGGTTCGCCACTCAGTGCGGTCCTGGCGAACATATACATGGAACATCTAGAAGCCGAACGTTTCTCCAACCATTATTCCTTCGTCTGTCACCTGGCTCCGTTATGTTGACGACATTCTCCTCATAACTCCTAAATGCTTCAACGTTCAAGCTCTCCAAGACAAGCTCAACCAGGTCGAGCCTTCAATCCAGTTCACACTTGAAGAAGAAGTCGACAAAACTCTTCCTTTCTTTGATGTTCTGCTCTGCAAAGCTGACCACGAACTTCGCTTTAAAGTCTATCGAAAACCCACCAACCAAAACGATCTTGTCCACTTCTTCTCTCACCACAACACCAAAACCAAACGTGGTGTAATTATAGGCTTCTTCCTGCGTGCACTCAGAATCTGCAGCAATGAGTTCCTTTAGGAAAAATGCACTATAATTGAACAAGTATTTTCTAAACTCCACTATCCTCGTCACTTCATCAGAGACTGCAGACGACGGGCATTAAACATCTTCAACACATCCAGAGAAGACACTGCCGAGAAGAGATACATAGTCCTCCCCACCAACTCCATTGCCAAACATGTTTCAAACATCTATTCCAATACATCATTCCAAGTATCTACCTCCACAACCACGACCATCAAGGACATCACCAGTAGTAGACAGGACAAGCCTCCATCCTCTGCAGGGGTATACATAATCCCTTGTAATAACTGCAACAAATTATATGTGGGAGAAACATCAAGAGACCTCCAAACACGTATTTCAGAACACCAATATGCAAGCAGGACTGACGATACAAGGAATGCCTGTGTACAACATCGCAATTCACTCAACCATTTAATTAACTACAGAAACTCAAGACTTATCGCCACAGAAGACAACACTCAATACCGAAGAATCCTGGAATCATCGCTTAATCTCTATAACCAACATTTCAACCAGAACAACGGCTTCTATAACATAGCTGAACACTCGCCAAGAAACTTCTTCATCGCTATCCCACATAAGAACATAGAACACTGCAGAAGGTCTACTCACAACTTGTCCAATATCCCCGCCAAGCTACCCAAGACTCTATTACTCCACCCGGTAGATCATCAGATGCAGCATTCTCCACCTGACCTCAACATTCTGAACAAGACTATAAATACTCCCGTACCTTCCACCCCAGGTAGATCTGTGTGTGACTTGAAAAAGCCCACTGTGTGGGTGAAACGTTGTCAATAAAGGATCACATTATACTGCATATGTGTTTATATTTCAACTGTGTCGGTATTTGATACCATTTATTTCCTTCCTGTCTGTGAGCCATGATTCGATCCTCGAGAGCACCCTTTCCCAAATGCCATGAGCTGCTACTTTCTTCAACAGTCTTTGGTGCGGAACTCTATCAAATGCCTTACTAAAATCTAAGTAAAAAATATCAAATTCTTTATCGTGGTCAACAGCTTCAAAAGCTTTACTGAAGAAAGTTAATAAATTAGTTAAGCAAGACCGGCCTCTTGTGAATCCATGCTGAGTATCATTAATCAAGCTATGCTTATCGAGATGGCTTCTTATAATTTGAGCAATAATTCAAATTCAATTCAAATTCAAAGCTTATTCTCTATAAGGATTACAATGCAGAGTTTACAGAAATTTGGTTATTGTTTGGTTTACATGTAGTAAAATTGTGATTACGGAGTGTACCACTAAAACGCTTAGCATGGCTAGGCATTTCGGGCATACTTAGTTTTATTCTTAATTGTAAAATATTACAAATTATGAGGTAAGTTGGTATTATGGCTAAGTGACTAAATACTAGTTTGTGAGTTTAGCAGTGTGAATGCTTTTGTTTTGGCACAAATATTAGTTTCAGTACGGGGGTATACAGATTCATTATTTTTTAAGACTGAGTTAATATTTTGTTATGGGCAAATGAGTGAGCGAT
>NW_026475262.1:0-10738 GCF_026875155.1 Cherax quadricarinatus
AAACGGGCCCCCCAATTGTGCTGCCTCTAGATGGGACGTAAAGACGGCCAACTGGAAGGTGTTCCAGGATTATCTTCATGACTGGTGGTCCACATACTCTCTATCTGAAGACTGTGATACAGCTGAACAGGAGCTAATCACTGTTTTCATCCAGGCAGCAGAGTGCGCAATTCCAAAAAAGTCCACAGGACGTACTCACAAAAGAGACTGGTGGTTCTACAACTACGAGGTGCGGGAGCAGAAGCACCACATCAACTCTTTTAGGAAGCTATACAGGCGTAACCCTACGGCAGAGAACAGGACTACTCTGAGAGCCAAGGTGCAGCATGCCCGCAGAGTCTCTCTCAGAGTAAAAACTGAGAAATGGCTGGAGTGGTGCTCAACATTCGGGCATCACACCACCTTATCTGAGATATGGGGCAAGCTCAACATAGCAACTGGCAAGAGCAAGCCGAGGTCACCAGCACACCCGAACCCATCCCAGGAAGCTGAGAAATTAATGGAGTTTTTCACTTCCAGGGGAGCTTCCACTCAGCTCCCACAGGACATCCGGAATATACAGATGGATCTTCTGCCACAGCGCCAGCTAACGATAAAAGCTGCATGTGAGTCGGAAGATGTGACTGATGAAGACCTCACGGACTTGGAACTCCGATGTGCCATTAAGAACACAGGTGACACTGCCCCGGGCATCGATGGTGTTACGTACTCCATGATTGCACGGGCTGGGTAGAGTGGATGGGAGGCCATACTAGACATCATTAACAAGTCGTGGAGGGCCAGGACACTCCCAGCAGCTTGGAAGAAAGCTACCATCGTTCCAATTCCAAAGCTCAAGGACCCAGGCAGTATGAGACCCATATCGCTGACTAGCTGCTTAGCCAAGACTGCTGAGAGGATGGTGTTAAACCGCCTCCTATGGAAACTTGGACCCTCTCATCATCACATATTTGGCTCCACCAAAGGAGTGGGTACAGCAGAGTGCATAACCACGCTACTAAGCCAGATTGCTGATAGTAACAAAAACCTAGTATCGTCGTCTACCTCGACCTTGAAAAGGCATTTGAGCTAGCCAGCCCCACAGCAATTCTGGCAATACTAGCTCGGAAGGGAATCAAAGGACGCCTCCTGGCCTGGATAGAGTCCTACCTTAGGGGCAGGCGGGCCTGTGTCAGTTTTCAGGGACACTACTCTTCCTTTAAAATCCTGGAAAATGGTACACCACAAGGAAGTGTGCTCAGTCCTACCCTGTTTAACATCCTTATGCAGGAACTTGTGAGCCTTCCCTTTCATAGTGGTACACAGCTCCTCAGCTATGCTGATGATCTTGCACTCGTAGTGAATGGGAAAGGCAATTTAGAACGACAGGCTCAGAGAGCTTTGGACCTAATTACGCAGTCTTGCAAGGAACTAGGCCTCAAGATCTCGGCCGAGAAATCTCTTGCAATGATGTTCAAGGGACCAGATCCTGTGAATAGATTACATATTCAGGATATAGAACTTGAGTGGACAGGCTCCTACCTACTTGGAATCTACATTGATAAAAAGTTGACCTTTCAGAACAGGCCGAGTATGTCAGGTCACGTGCTCTACTCAGACTCAACGCCATGAGAGCCATGACGAGGCACCGTGCAGGGGCAAGCAAAGATGTACTTCGCTTGTACTATATACAAGCTATATGCTCGCTCATTGACTATGGTGCACCGGCGTTAGCTCATCTCTTCCCGCAGAGCAGGCAAAGGGTGGAGGTCGTACAAAATCAGGCGATAAGAACTATGCTTGGGGCCCCCATCTGGATCAACACAGTATGTCTCAGATCAGAGGCCCGGCTTCCTTCCTTGGCTGACAGAGTAAGATACATAAACGCCTGCAAAGTGGCCACAATTCTGCACCGGCAGCAAGGTACCCCACTAAGGAGACGGATATTGACAACCATGACACAAGATCCCACACTCTTCACAGACTACTGGATTCGTTCGTTTTGTGTTGCTGGGCGGAAGCTGCTGCCTATACAACTACTCCTCGAGAAGAGTTGTGACCTTCCTGTTGCTGGGTACCATCCACCACCTCCCTGGCGCCCAGATCCAGCCGATGTTTGCATCATGCAGCTACCCATCTCTAAGCGTCTCTGCAGTCAAGACACCCTCAGTAATCATGCCGAGACAAGCATGGCACTGGCAGAGGAGGCACATGTGCAGTGTATTTCACAGATGGGTCTGTCGACCCTGACAGGAAGAGAGCAGCAGCTGGACTGTACCACAATGGTCACACACAAGGCTGGCGACTCCCTGACCACTGCACGATCCTTCAAGCTGAGCTGGTGGCGATTCAGCAGGCATTGTCACATGCCCTACGACATCGACTCCAACTTGTCAACATGTTGATTTCCACCTCTGCAATCAATGCCCTCTCCCATCCTCAACCACAGGACAATGTTCACCTCATCACATCGATCCTGAGCATAATGACAGCCTAAGAAGTTCAGGGTGACAGATCGACATTGAACTGGATCCCCAGCCATGCTGGCATCCGGGGAAATGAGCGGCAGATGATGCAGCCAAGGCAGCACAGACTATCCACATGTTGGGATTACTGTCCCAATCAGCCTTCGACAGACCAAACTGGTGGCTGCCAGAGCCATGAAACTTATGGGGGAGGTCATAGGTGATACCCCATCTCAACAGTGGTACCGAGCAGCGACTCAGGGAGAACCCCCTCTATATGACAGAAGCTGGTCCAGAGCGCAGTGTACCGCCATCCATCGGCTTCGTTTGGGCTTCCCCACAGCCAAGATGATGGTAGACAAGGCTGAGGAGGAGATGTGCCAGTACTGTCAGTACGTTGTCCAGCGGCCCCTAACACACTATCTTCTCGAGTGCGAAGTTACTGAGACACTCCACAGGCAACAAGGAGTGATATTCCCTCCCGAAAAGGACCCATAGATGACTGCGGCCACACTAGTGTACCATGGAGTCAACGAACCAGACAAGCTGCTACCTGTGATAACAACATATCCTCCTCCTCGCTAGTGTCCATAGTTAGGAATACATATGGTGTTGTCGCTTATGAAATGCACCAGTTGAACTGACCAGAAGAATGCTTGAGTAGCATATGTCGCATCATTGTAGAAACCTTTCTCCCTCGGGAGCCAGAGACGGGTCATCGCAAGATTGAGACCTGTGCCAGGACTACGGTCTTGCGAACATTATACATACACATACAGAATATTCCATTCTACTGATTACACAGCAACACAGTAAATGACCATATGACCTGTCTTTGTAATACTCATTTGTACTAAATTGTTATCTGTTTTACAATAATTTTTGTACCACTGAATATATCATTGACTTAGTTAATCTTAAGTTAATTTTAAGCCTGCCCATAATACTCTGTATACAAGGGGCTTTGCATGCTTTAAAATTGTATTCCTAGTACTTCTCTGTATCATGTTAAAATTAAATATAAATAAATAAATAAAATAAATACAATAAATACTGTTTGTACAGCAATGCAAGCACCAACCATATGACCTGTTTTTGTAATACTCATTTGTACTAAATTGTTATCTGTTTACAATAATGTTTTGCCACTGAATACTTCATTGCTTAGTAATCTTAAGTTAATTTTAAGCCTGCCAGTAATGGTATGCATTCAAGTGGCTTTGGCATGCTGCATTTAACTGTATTCTTTTGTACTTCTCTGTATCATGTTCAAATAAATATAAATAAATAAATAAATAAATAATAAATTTAACATCTAGAACTTATCACTCAACACAGTCACATTATTGTAATCCTCGTCACTTCTCTCGGGATTATCTCTATAGATAGGTGCAGCTTCTAACCTCGCCCACATATTAGGTGAGAGGGAGTCAGGATCTCCGCATCAGAGTGTCGCTCATGTATGACAGAGGCGATGTTTACCCGATTCTCTGCCTCCACCAACACTGCACGAAATTCCTCCAAATTAATTCTCTTCCTGTGTAGCACCTTACGAAGACATCTTTCACTGTACCTATCATTCTTTCGTACAATCCTCCTCTGCCAAGAATGCACCTCTGGTCACAAAGAGCTCACACCTATTTAATTCTGTACCACTACAGGGCATTACATCTCCTTGGGCGGATCCAGCTGGCAATTCCAGAAGCGATGACGTCTGCAGACAATGAGCATCATAACACCTGTAGCTGTATTAACATCATACCCAAAGAACACCTGAATACTTAATGTTGCATTTGCAGTCACCTCAATGTTACCTACTGCACAGCCTTGCAATGGTGGAGGCCTAATTTGGTTCTGGCATTCAGTCATAGATTGATAACTTTTACATTATCTCCTTGTGGATCAGGTTGATACAGTTGGACCTCTCATCATAAGCATAAGAACAATTGCATATGAGTTTTGGGCCAAGGGGTGAACATATTACAGTTTTGTACCTCCTGACCAACAATGTTCTCAAATCCGCTAGACACAATCTTCCTAGGAGGTTTCCCACCCTGTACAGTTCAGAGATGGAAATTAAGAACTCACTAAGCTACTAACATGTGAGAACACTGTGAAGGATTAATTACAAACATAACTTCTCTCAACTTCTGACAAACTAAATAATACTAGAAACCATGTGAAATGATGGTCCAGGTGATAGTCAGCAACATCTCGAGTGAAGTCAGAGACATCGTGTACATCATATGCAGCACGTTCGTGACGGTCAATGGTGGCAGGACCTGGCAATGTGGATTGCTGGCAACCCCGCTGGCTTGACATACTTGACATCACGACATGGCATGTATCACCTTGTTATATACTTTGCCAGCTCCTCATGCTTGGATCCAGAGGTGCATTACGGCTTGCGATCACTAGTTTCAGAGTGGCCTGTGCACCTCGAACAGCTCTGCAATGAATTCACATGGAAACAGCTAAAACACACAAGGGTAGTGATATGGTGAGTGATGGTAGTGTGTGGCGAGAGCGTGGGTGATGTATGCAGATGAGCATCTGGCACTTTTTCCTGCCTCACCCACAATACACGGAGACACACTGGAGCAAAATCACCACAAAACCCATTTGGCTTGCTGAAATAGTGCTGAGCTAATCAACAATTTCACTTTCAAGTGATGCTAACATACTTAGACACATACCTGTGGGTTGCTGTAGCGTGGTCAGCGGGAGCCACTCTACATATTTCAGAAGAATCGGTAAAATTATACGGTGGATCCTGCTGTACCTGATGTTGGAGCTGAACGTGCAGACACGACATCAGGAATAACTCGTTGAGAGACGGATGCTCTTGTATAGGGTGATAAAGTGAAGATGACTTCATTTCTTCCTCTTTCCGGCTGCGACCACCGCTTCCCACCATTTATAACGAAATTATTTGGTGAACTGAAAGCGGGGTGTGAATTATAAACGTCTTCGGAGGCTTCTTACTTTATTTGCAAAGTCGTGGTGGGTACACAGGCTTGTGTGTTCTTCCCATGGTCCTGGAGGGCCATCCCACGAGTGGAGCTACTAGTAGGCCTTGTGTCTTCCTTTAGGCCGCTGTGAGTTAGAGAGAGTGAGTGTAGGACCACTTCCCATCGAACTTGGACAGGACCTGAGGGCAGCACTTTAGTGTCCTGAAATATGAACTAAGCTGGCAGACAGCATGGGCTGTCTGTGCAGACAGTACATGCTGTCTACATATGCTCGGCCACCTGCCATATGGTCATCCCGACCATGTCTGGCGGTAAAAAAAACTCGGTCTCTCTCTTGTAGGAACAGGGCACAGTACACAAAATAAAAACATATATATACATATGGACATGGAAAAAAAAAACTTCCTACAGGGAGGGAAGAAAAAACATGTTGGGTGTGCTAAACATCATGATCATAGGCAGTGAGCATTGAAGGGCATCACTGCATGCCTTCCTGCATCTTTGACAGATACTGCAACACAGGAGATATCGCTGTGGCTGAGCTGTGACGTAACAGGGTACGGTCTCCTCTGGAATGGTGAAGCAATCATCGTAGGAGTCACTGCAGGTTTTCACTCAACCTGTGGCAAGACATGCTGGTGCCCTCGAGTGAGGCGTCGTCAAAACTCGGCAACTGGGCAGGACTTCTGGCTAGCAACTCAGGATTACACTTCTCGTCTGGTACTGTCACTAGGTTGTCACTGCCAGTGAGCGTGGAGCGAGTCGTCGCAGAAACAACTGGGCAAAACATCTGGGAGTCGTAACATCATACACAAGACTGCAGTGAACGAGCTAGCACTTGAAGTGACATCTTCTTTGTGCAGGCTGCTCACTGAAGCTTGACACAAGGCTGACACAGCGCCTGCCAACAGGGCTAACTGTGGCTTGACGAGTGTCATTCTCTCGGCAGTTGGAGTTATAGCAGAGGTTAGTCTAAGCATTCCCAGACTTGTTTCTCTACAATATAACTGCACTCTGAAGGTCTGGAGGTGAAGTGAAACAAATCTCGATGGGAATCATAGCAGGTACAATTCTGCAGAACATCATGAGTGACGAGCATAAGAGCTTTCTGTACAAGGGGGCTCATACACTCAGGGGCTGACTGATAACAGCTGTCAAATGCGCTGGTCACATCGGGTGACTTAGCACAGTGGTGTTACACAAGATCTGACACTGGACTCACGGAAAGCTTTACACACACCCATGGTAAAACATGGCTTAAACTAGCAAAAGATGCTTTTCTGTGCACAAAACTGACACGAAGCCATACACTAACATGTGAGAACACTGACTGAGAGGAATTAATTAACACATGACATATATCTTCTCTCAGTCTTCTTGACAATACTAAATTAATTACTAGAACACTTGATGTGACATCATGTGATGTCATGAGGTGACATCAGCAGCACTGTGACGTCAGCAGACATCTCGAGGTGACGTCAGGCAGACATCGTGACATTATGAATTCGGGCAGCATCGTCGGTGACGTCAATGTGATGCTGGCAGCAGACCACAGCATGAGGCCTGGGACATCTGGCTTTTTAACCCACATGGCTTGTAGATCCACGTGACATCGCCCACACCCACGTGGCATTGTGATCAACGTGGTGTCGTGATCTACGTGGCATGCTGATCCACGTAGCTTCGAGTGGCCTCAGGCAATTTGATACACAGCTCTGGCAATGAATTCACATGGAAAACAGCAGAAAACACAGCAGAGGGAGTGAGTAGTGGTGAGTGTATGGTAGTGTGGTGGTGAGGAGCATGGGTGAGTGTATGGCGAGAGAGCATCTGGCCACTTCCTCCTCCTGCCACCCACAAACACAGGGAGACACACTGGACGCAGAAATCACCACAAAATTCACCTCTAGCTTGCTGAAACAGCTGTGCTGAGCTGAACAACAACAGTAACATACAAGTGATGCTGAACACATGACTTGAGAAAATGCGTGGGATGCTGTAGCGTGGAGTCACTGGGACGCCACTTACAATTCTCGAAGAAATTCGGTAAATTTCGGCTGGATCCTGCATGTACCTGTGTCTGGATGCTGAAACGTGCAGACACAACATCAGGATAACTAGTTGAGAGACAGATGCTTCTTGTGTAGGGTGATAAAGTGAAGATGACTTCATTCCTTCCTCTCTCCGGGCAAACAACTGCTGCTACCACCGCTTCCCACCATTTATAACGAAATTATTTGGTGAACTGAAAGCGGGGTGTGAATTATAAACGTCTTTGGAGGCTTCTTACTTTATTTGCAAAGTCGTGGTGGGTACACAGGCTTGTGTGTTCTGCCCATGGCCCAGGAGGGACATCCCACGAGAGGGAGAAAGCTAGTAGCCCTTGTGTCTTCCTGCTAGGCCGCTGTGAGAGTGACAGTGTGGGACCAGCTTCCCACAGAATTGGACAGGCCCAAAGGGCAGCACTTTAGTGGCGCGAAATATGAACTAAGCTGGCAGACAGCATGGGCTGTCTGTGCACACAGTACAGGCTGTCTACAGCAGGGCACACAACACTTACAATGTGGCAGGGCACACAACACTTACAAGTGGCAGGGCACACACAACACTTACAAGTGGCAGGACACAACACTTACAAGTGGAGGGGCACACAACACTTACAAGTGGAGGGGCATACACAACACTTACAAGTGGAGGGGCATACACAACACTTACAAGTGGCGGGGCACACAACACTTACAAGTGGCAGGGCACACACAACACTTACAAGTGGCGGGGCACACAACACTTACAAGTGGGGAACACACAACACTTAAAAGTGGCGGGGCACACAACACTTACAAGTGACGGGGCACACACAACACTTACAAGTGGCAGGGCACACACAACACTTACAAGTGGCAGGGCACACACAACACTTACAAGTGGCGGGGCACACAACACTTACAAGTGGCGGGCACACACAACACTTTAAAAGTGGGGGCACACAACACTTACAAGTGGCAGGGCACACACAACACTTACAAGTGGCAGGGCACACACAACACTTACAAGTGGCAGAGCACACACAACACTTACAAGTGGCAGGGGCACACAACACTTACAAGTGGCGGGCCCCCACACACAACACCTTACAAGTGGCAGGGCACCACAACACTTACAAGTGGCAGGGCACACACAACACTTACAAGTGGTAGGGCACACAACACTTACAAGTGGCAGGGCACACAACACTTACAAGTGGCAGGGCACACAACACTTACAAGTGGCAGGGCACACAACACTTACAAGTGGCGGGCACACACAACACTTAAAAAGTGGCAGGGCACAAACACTTACAAGTGGCAGGCACACACAAGCACTTACAAGTGGCTGGGCCACACAACACTTACAAGTGGCAGGGCACACACAAAACCTTACAAGTGGCGGGCACTCACAACACTTACAAGTGAGGGCACAAAACACTTGCAAGTGGCAGGGCACACACAACACTTACAAGTGGTGGGCACTCACAACACTTACAAGTGGCAGGGCACATACAACACTTACAAGTGGCAGGGCACACACAACACTTACAAGTGGCAGGGCACACACAACATTTACAAGTGGCAGGGCACACAACACTTAATTGTGGCAGGGCACACACAACACTTACAAGTGGCAGGGCACACACAACACTTACAAGTGGAGGGGCATACACAACACTTACAAGTGAAGGGGCATACACAACACTTATAAGTGGCGGGGCACACAACACTTACAAGAGGCAGGGTACACACAACACTTACAAGTGGCGGGGCACACAACACACAACTTGTAAAGTGGCGGGACACACACAACACTTAAAAGTGGCGGGGCACACAACACTTACAAGTGACGGGGCACACACAACACTTACAAGTGGCAGGGCACACACAACACTTACAAGTGGCAGAGCACACACAACACTTACAAGTGGCGTGGCACACAACACTTACAAGTGGCGGGGCACACACAACACTCACAAGTGGAGGGGCACACAACACTTACAAGTGGCAGGGCACACCCAACACTTACAAGTGGCGGGGCACACACAACACTTACAAGTGGCGGGGCACACAACACTTACAAGTGGCAGGGCACACAACACTTACAAGTGGCAGGGCACACACAACACTTACAAGTGGCAGGGCACACAACACATACAAGTGGCAGGGCACACAACACTTAAAAGTGGCAGGGCACACAACACTTACAAGTGGCAGGGCACACACAACACTTACAAGTGGCAGAGCACACAACACTTACAAGTGGCAGGGCACACAACACTTACAAGTGGCGGGGCACACACAACACTTACAAGTGGAGGGGCACAAAACACTTGCAAGTGGCAGGGCACACACAGCACTTACAAGTGGCTGGGCACACACAACACTTACAAGTGGCTGGGCACACACAACCGTTACAAGTGGTGGGGCACACAACACTTACAAGTGGCAGGGCACACACAACACTTACAAGTGGCAGGGTGCTCACAACACTTACAAGTGGCAGGGCACACACAACACTTACAAGTGGCAGGGCACACACAACACTTACAAGTGGTAGGGCACTCACAACACTTACAAGTGACAGGGCACATACAACACTTACAAGTGGCAGGGCACACACAACACTTACAAGTGGCAGGGCACACAACACTTAAAAGTGGCAGGGCACACACAACACTTACAAGTGGCAGGGCACACACAACACTTACAAGTGGCGGGGCACACACAACACTTACAAGTGGCAGGGCACACACAACACTTACAAGTGGCAGGGCACACACAACACTTACAAGTGGCAGGGCACACACAACGCTTACAAGAGGCAGGGCACACACAACACTTACAAGTAGCAGGGCACACACAACGCTTACAAGTGGCAAGGCACACACAACACTTACAAGTGGCAGGGCACACAACACTTACAAGTGGCAGGGCACACACAAACTTACAAGTGGCAGGGACACAACACTTACAAGTGGCAGGGCACACAACACTTACAAGTGGCAGGGCACACACAACACTTACAAGTGGCAGGGCACACAACACATACAAGTGGCAGGGCACACAACACTTAAAAGTGGCAGGGCACACAATTACAAGTGGCAGGGCACACACAAAACTTACAAGTGGCAGAGCACACAACACTTACAAGTGGCAGGGGACACAACACTTACAAGTGGCGGGAGGGGGGCCCCCCAACACACTAAAAATGGAGGGGGGACAAAACATTCAATGGCAGGGCACACACAGCACTTAAAAGTGGGTGGGCACCCAAAAAACACTTCAAGTT
>NW_026475263.1:0-10542 GCF_026875155.1 Cherax quadricarinatus
TGGTTTTAAAGATTCCCCGGGATTTTCCCGGCCCGGGCCCTTCCAAGTGGTGGCCCGGCACTGGCTCCCTGTCTAGGGAGTGTCTGAGACCTAAGTCTCCCATGGGAGGAGGCACAAGTACCCCCCTCATCTTGTAAGGTACATACTCGGGCTCTGGCACCAACCATGCCCTAGAAGGGCAATGCATGGTGTCGATCGTGCTAGCGCTGTGCTCTCCTGTGTGGAGTGTCGTGTGTTGGTGTTCATTTTCATTCATGTTGATTCGCAGGTCCTTCTGGCCCAGGTCTTCTCCAGATGGTG
This sequence comes from Cherax quadricarinatus, assembly GCF_026875155.1. Taxonomy (NCBI): domain Eukaryota; kingdom Metazoa; phylum Arthropoda; class Malacostraca; order Decapoda; family Parastacidae; genus Cherax; species Cherax quadricarinatus. The sequence goes on from NW_026475263.1 coordinate 301, forward strand.
ACCCGCAGTGGCCCCCCGGGTGGGAGGGTGACGATAATCATCTTTCTTCTTTCTTGGCCCTCCGGTTGGAGGATGTCGTCTTCTTCTATCTTGCGCTGACTTCCCCAAAGAGAAGCGCAGTCGGGCAGAGGCAGCAGTTACAGGGTTGATTGGAGCCACACCCCAGCTTTAGCGGACAGCAAAGTGCTGGGTGATGGTCATGGATAGTCGTGCTAGACGAGGGTACCGTCTTCAAGGTCCCTATTCTGAAGCATCCTGAATTTCCTCTTTGAGGTGTACTTGACTTCCACAAGGTGTTGGGTGTTGGCAGTGAGTAGTCTGGTCATGTCTGCAGTGGTGTATGTAGCAGTTTGGTCGTAGGTATACTTGACTGTTCCGTCCTGGAGGTGATGATGGATTTCTGAAGACAGCATTGTGTTCTTATACTCCTTGGTTGTGTAGAAGTATACACCCTTCAGATATCGGACTTGTTGTGGTGCAGCAGTGTCAGTGACAGTGGCACCGTGAGGTGCATCCGCAGTGTCTTGTGTTTTTGCTTTCTTGGCTGGTGGCTGAACTGGTGAAGGCGAGATTTCCGACTGGTCAGTTGCTCTAGCAGTGGATGAAAGCGGTAGTGGACTCTCATTGGTGGGTTTTGCGACGTCTCAGAGGTCTCTGATTGGTCCATCTCTGTGTCTAGTGGAGGTTGGACAGCGGTGGAGCAGCGGTGATGCTGGTAATATTTGCAGTAGATTTTAGGATCTCAGTGGAAGGTGGTGATGCAGGGAATGTGAGGCCAGGCATATTATTTAGTTTGAAAAGTTCATTGATGGTGGTGTTGAAGGAACCAGGCTCAGCTGCATTCTGTAATGAGCATACATAATGCAAACACAATGAAATTCTTTTGGGGGGTTTTTTTTTGTGGAGTCGGCAGTAGGTGCTGGCAGGGAAGTGGTTGGGGTGCAGCTTGCGTGGCATGTAGTTTCTTGGTGTGTCTGCTTGAGCTTGGGATTGCTGAATATGTGGTTTAGATTTGTGGGTTGGATTTCTATTTTGTTGTCTGGTTGTTGTTTCTTAGTATGTCTCTTCTGGTAGGCTCCTGGCAGAAGAGTATGTGGTATCATCTTGCAGTTCACGCATTTAGGTGGTGAAGCAGTAGTTGCAATCTTGAAAAAGTCATGACCCTCACGGCCCACAGGTGGAGCAGACTTTCTTGTCCTTGGTAGGACAATCATTTGTGGTGTGTAAGTAAGAGTAACATTATAGCTCTGTGAGATTTGTTGGTATTCTTGCTTCGATGAAAGGCTGGGGTTGATGTGGAAGTAGTGAATAGCCAGGCCTCAGCGAGAGCTCTGGCTGCCATGTTGGGACGTCACTGAAGGTGGGACTTCCGCCCATGGATGTAGCATTGGGTAATTTTAGTAATGTGTACACCTTGCCAAGGGTTCTTTGTTCGATAGATGACGTGAATGTCTTCAGTGTGGCCTGTACAGTGATAAGGTTGTCGAGTCAGCTTGAGGAACACAGTTCTCATGGCCCTCAGTGCTGGAGGAATAGTCAAGACAGAAATCCTGGTCTCGTAGGAGTGGTATAGCTGTGGTGGTCAGTAGTTTCTCAGCATCTGTGTCATTCGTACAGACGACAACAAAGGCCTCCTTGAGCGATTAAAATCGCATACATTTTGACTTGCAGCCTGCACTAACGACAGCTGCATGTGGTAGTTTGGACGACTCATTGGTTATGCCACTCGCTGGTTTGATCTTTACTCTGTTAGTGTAAATGCATTCGTGAAGTAAGCATGTGCTTTTGGTGTGAACTGGGAAATCGTTGAAGTGACAAGGATGGTGCCTTTATATAGTGCCAGGAGGTGTGACGTAGTTGCTTTGGGGGCGCAGGTCCTCTCAAACACCAGCGTTCTCACTAGTAGAGGTCGAAGTTGATGGTCTGCTACCAAGATACCCTTGTGTTGCAGTGGCTGACAGATGAACATTAAAATGGTATAAAATTCGACAGATGTTAGGTTAGACACTTATGTCGGTATTTTATACCTTTTTAATGTACATTCTGTCAGACACTGCAACACAAGGGTATCTTGGTACAGAACCATCAACTTCGCCTTACTAGTGAGGAACGGCTGGGTTTGAGAGGGACCTGCCCTCCCAAAGCAACCTACGTCTCACCTCCTGGCATATATATATGCACACTTCCTGTCACTTCCAACTTTCATATTGTTTCAGAACAACGGAACAATGCTCTTCCGACTGAGGGTCTGACCACCTCAAAACTTTAAGGGTGATGGACTTGATTACATCGTCTTCAAGTTTCTTCTGCTTCTATTCAACTATTCTGTACTCGGACTGGAGAAGACTACTGTGTGGCGAAACGTTTCGAAAATAAAGATACCCTAACTGTTGCTAATATGTGTTTACCTAACATCTGTCGGTATTTTATACAATTTTAATGTTCATTCTGTTCAGACACTGCCCTCCCCCAACACAAGGGTATCTTTGGTACAGACCATCAACTTCGACCTCTACAAGTGAGAACGGTGGGTTTGAGAGGGACCTGTCATCCCAAAGCAACTACGTTCTAACCTCCTGGCACTATATAAAGGCTCATCTGTCACTTAAACCTTCTATTGTTTCAGAAACGGTATCATGCTTTCTTTTCCAGACTGAGGGACACTTTTGATCCACACACCACCTCAAATCTTTAGGGTGATGGATGTTACATCGTCTTCAAGTATCTTCTGCTTCTATCAACTTTCTGTACTGAATGAAGAAGCCTACTGTGTAGGCGAAAACGTTTCGAAATAAAGATAACAACTGTTGCATATGTGTCTTACCTAACAATATTCTTACCTTCTCCTGTTGCGTTAGTCGTGACGATCCAGTAGTAGGACTCACATTCGTTGGGTAGCACCGAGAAATGCGTTTGGAGGTTTCCACGGAGTTTATCAGCAGTCTCTTTCTTCTTCATCGTTTCTGCTTTCCATTTCGTCTTCGTGATCGTACATCTTCGTTCGTCCCCTGCTGTGCAGCCACTGACCACGATCCTTCTTGACCTGAGGACTTCGAAACAGAAGGGACTACTACGTATCCTCTTGTTTTTTTCCTCGGGCAATCGCCGTATCTCCCATCTTCGCTGCCTCCAATTCTTCTTAAGTTGCTCGGTAAGGTGCTCGATGATGGAGGGCATTAGGTTCAGTCCACGGGAGCAAACAAGGACACTTCTTCACAGAGTTAAGATATAGGTCGCACTCAAATGTACAGGTCTACACCTCAAGTGCACACAAACATGTCATTTCACAGATGCTCATGTACACGTCACTCTGAGCTAAGTACACGTCACCACTGACTAAGTTAACACGTGACACACTAAGCACGTTTGTGGTAATAATGACATGGTTCCTCAGAAAAATACGAGAAACATTAAACCTAACAAATCCAAGGCCCTGATGATCTGTTTCAAGGGTGTTAAGAATATAAAGAGGAACTTAGCATACCTTTGGCTAATCTTTTTAGCATATCACTACAAATGGCATAGCGCCTGATAAGTGGAAAATGGCAAAATGTAATACCTATTTACAAGGCAGGTAACAGGTCCTTGGTTTCGAACTATAGACCAATATGCCTTACCTCCATAGTGGTAAAAATTTATGGAATCAATGTGATTGCCGAAGTAAATTCCACAGCCATCCGGTAGGCACAAATTGATGAATGAATCTCAACGCGGTTTTACAAAGGGGCGCGTTGCTGTCTTAGGATTTACTAGAACTTTTTTCACTAAGGTGTTTGAGGAGTAGTCCATGGTAATGAATATGATATTGTGTATATGACTTCGTAAGGCTTTAGATAGAGTTAAACATTAGAGGATTATTGTGGGAAATTAGGCTCATGGAATAGGAGAAATATTTTCCTGGGTGGACGGCATGGCTGACAAATAGCAGCAGAGGGTTTGCATAAGTGGAGAAGAATTCGAATGGGACTTAGGTAAGACACATATGCAACGTTAGGTTCTTTATACGAAACGTTTCGCCTAAACACAGTAGGCTTCTTCAGTAGAGTACAGAAAAGTTGATGGAAGCAGAGATACTTGAAGACGATGTAATCAGTCCATCACCCTTAAAGTTTTGTGGTGGTCAGTCCCTCAGTTGGAGATGAGCATTGTTCCATTAGTATGAAAATACTAATATTGTTCCATAGTATGAAACAATGTTCATCTGTCAGTCACTGCACACAAGGGTATCTTGGTACAGACCTGCAGTCAATTCGACAACTTCCATAGTGAGAGGGGCTGGATTTGAGGAGGGATCCTGACCTCTCAACATCTGAGTTCTTACCGCTCATAGTGGCCTACGTTCCCTACTTGGCGCTATAAAAGCTCACATCTGTCACTTCTTCTCCATATTGTTTTCATACTTGGAACAATGCTCTTCTCCAGGACTGAGGGACTGATCCACCCCCCCTCCCAAACCCCCTTTATAGGGTGATGGGAATGATTACATCGTCTTCAAGTATCTTCTGCTTCTATCAACTTTTCAGTACTTGACTGAAGAATGCCGACTGTGTAGGAGAAACGTTTCATAATAAAAGATACCTAAAAAAAAATCTTTTGTTGCATATGTCTTCCTTATGTGGATGTAGTTGAGAACGATGTTAATGGTATCTGTGTGGATCTGTTGAGTTTCTGAAGACAAAACTGGCTATCAGAAAGTAGAGAGTTGTGTTCCAGGTATTTGCGGAAGGCGATGTTTGATGAGTTTTTCAGAGTTTCCTAAAGTTTCGAGACGGTGTAAAGGGCGATTAGTTTCTAGGGTCAGTAGTAGTGATCATTTATTGGGTTAGGAAAAGGAGGATAGCAGTAGCAGCTTTGAAGAGGGGAAGGGAAGTTTCCAGATGCAAGGGAGACAATGAGGAGGTTTGGGTAGTCAATAATGAAATATTCAGGAGGCCTTTTAGATATTATGGGTTTTGGCAAGAGGGCACCTCGGGGCCTTGGAAGGAAGGTGTCTGAGGATGAGTTTTAATGTCTGTGTTGGTGAAAGATGTGAGTTCGTGGGAGGACCGGTAAGAGTGTCCAGATGGTTGTGGTATGTACTGGTGTTGTTTCGTGTGTTGTGTGTGTGTGTGTTGTGTTCAGTGTTCTTTGTCTGAATATGTTGGATAGCCTTAGGGTGGGGATGGGTGAGGGTGCGAAGATGTTATCCAAGATGTGTTTGAAGATGTTAGTAGTAGCAGCTGCTGGTCTGAGATGTGCGTGTTGTTGGGGTGATGTGTTTGATATTTGTTACAACATGACTCAAGAATGTAATGATACGATTGCAAACAAACCATACACACGGGTCGGGTTTGATTCCCGCGGTCAGAGTCTCAAAACTCCAGACGTCGCCGTTAGGCACTGGATCCAGTAACACAATAAGATTCGTCCAACTAGGTATATTTCTACACCATAGGAGGTTAGCATAGGCACAACTGTGACCACAAATGCAAGTTTTACAGGACGAATCTCCAGCTAGCCTGGTACTCAAAGCCGTTAAAATTGGATCATGAAATCGGATGTGTAGAGAAAATATTCCTAGTTGGACGAAATTTATTGTGTTGCTGGTACTGTGGCTAATGCGACGGTTTGGAGTTTGAGACTCTCTGACCGCGGGATTCCTAAAACCCCACCCGTGTTTGTTTGAATTTATTGGTGGTAGTGAGCCTCTGATTTTTTTGATAAAGTTCGAGAAGGCTTTGTGTGTTTTTGATACGTGTTTGTTTTTGTTGAATGAGCTGTGAACAGTGATTGTTGTGGTCTTTTGGTCTAGACTGTGTAGATTGGGTTTTCTGAGGTAAGTGAGATCTAATCGGACTTGATTAAATCTGTGTGTGTTGTAGAGGAGAGCGGTTGTGTAGCAGAAAGTAGTCTTCTTGTTTGATTGCAGGGTTTGAAGGAATAACGAGTGGGTGGGTTTTCTTTGGTATTGCGTTGTTGTGTTGTGTAATGAGGTGTCCTGGATGAGAGCAAGTTGAAGTGTCAATGTCAGAGATGGTTTGTTGTTGTATGTCGTAGGTGAGGTTAGTATTATCTATGTGTTGTTTGAAGGCATCCCAGTCAGCGTTCTTGTAAGGAGAAAGAAGGTGTGGGCCAGGATGAGGATAGGTTGGAGGAGATGTGTAAGATGACTGAGGGATGTGATCAGAGCCTGTAATAGGGCCAGGATGATATGTAGTGTTGAAAGAGTGAGAGCTGGTTCGGTTTGCCAGAATGATGTCGCGGTTTGCTTTGGCCGTGTGTTTTAGGTGCAGAGTCTAGGCCGAGGTTGATTAGGTTGTTTGTGGTCTTCTGTGATGTTGAGTAATTGAGTGACAAGTTGGTTGTTACTGCGTGTGTGATGAAAGGCTGGTGTGTTTGGCATTCATGTCAGGTAGTAGGTATGTGGTGTGTTGGTGTAGTTGAAGACTACGGAAATGATGTGTATGTTGAGAATAGTGTTTGGGCGAGCATAGGTGGTGAAAAGGATTAAGGGTCCAAGGTGGGTGTTGTATCTGTACTGCAAAGACTTGTTGGTGAATAAAAGGGATTGGGGAGAATTTCATTGATTTATGTTGGATTTGAAGGATGGCAACCCCATCGAGGGGTTCATTAAGGGGACTGTAAGTGCAGTATAACCATAATGGCGGATATGTTGAGGGCTTTGAGGAGGTACTGGTTTAGTAAAACAATATTGGCCTCTCTGCTTCAACGAATCGCTTAAACATGATTTTAATGGTTTCTTCAAACCAATGTTAGTGTCGGGGGAGTTTTAGATTAAAGGCCGATGATAGTGGTGTCATCGGTGGATGTGTTTGTAAGTGTTACGACCGTTTCCTGGAGGGGGAAGGAAACAGATGGATTGTTATTTTCTTTGGTCTGTATATCTGAAGTTGGGGAAGGTTTATGGTTGAGTGGATTTCGTTTGGGACGAGGTACAGTTGGACCTGAATGAAGTTCTAGGGATGTGGTAGGAGGAGTTGGGTGGGGGGGGGGGGCGGGGGATGGTGATGCCAGAGGAAGTGGCAGCTTTTGTAATGGTTAGATGTAGAAGGGGCAAAGAGGTGGGGGAATTGTAGGAGTTTAAGAGGGGTAGGGGAGGAGGGGGGTTGATGGGAGGGGTAGATGTTGAAGAGGGGTAGGGGCGGAGGAGGTGTGGTGGGAGTGAAGAGGGGATAGGGAAGAGGAGAAGCTGGGGTGTAGGAAGAGGGGGAGTGGGTGAGGTTGTAGGGGTTTCGCACGCGACCCGGGAAGGAGGTTGATTAGAGAGAAAAGATTGTTAGAAGGGATCAAAAATTTAGGTTAGGAATGGAGTAGTTTGATTGGTAAGCTTGAGGGTTATCATCGCAGAGTGGGCAGCTGAGTGGGCGAGTTGTACAGGTAGTTTTGATGTCTAGTGTGGTGTGTAAGTGTAGAAGGTGAGGTGTTTGTAGTCTGTCATGTGTTGGTGTTTGATGTGTTGTAGAGTAGATGTGGTAGAACCAAGTGCGTGGGGGATAAGCCCAGGCATTGGGGGGGGAGGGAGGTTTGGAAGGGAGGGGAGGTTAGGAAGGGAGGGTAGGTACGGGGAAGGGGTTGGGGAAGATGTCGGGTGGTGGCTTGTTCTGAGGGAGGAGAAAATGTCTTTTCTAGAGAGACAGGAATTTGCCACCGCAGTTAAAACATTTAATTGGGAGGTTGCATGTATTCCAGAAGTGGCCAGTTGCTGAACATCTGGAGCAGACTTAGAGTGGATGTGCATGTATTTTTGTCGTGGCCGAATTTGTAGCATTTAAGACATTGTGTGATTGGGTGGAAGTTCGGAGTGAAGAGAGTGTTTGGATTAATGCGGATGGTCTTAGTAAGGATTCCTTGACTGAAGAGTGTAGAGGTGTCAGAAAGGAAGTTGACGCATATTTGAGAATTGTAGAGTTTTGGGTCTGTAAATATCATCAACAGAGTCTTTGTTCTTAGTTCTCGATGGTCTTTTATTAAGTCTTCTTTGTCTGTGTCATAGGCTGTCATGAACGAGTGTAGTATAGGTTTAGCAATGACTGTGCTTTTGGCACGGTGCTTGCTCAGAGTCAAAGTAATGGTGAAGCCTGCATTGATGAAGTGTTGTCTAGTCGAGTTTGAGGCGTACGCTTCGTAGGAAATGTTTGTCAGAGAAGTTTTTGTAGCTGCGTTGGCTTTAAAGACTTTAAGTTGAGGTGCACCAGTGGATCTGATATAATAAATTTCCAGGATGATAGTGCATCAGGATTGGATGGATTGAGGTTTAGCGAGAAAGAATTGGATTTTAGAGGAAGCAGAGGCAGGTGTGGGCGGTAGAGGGAGAGTGGAGGGGGGTGGGAGGTGGGAAGACCTACGAAGGCATATCTCCCTCCCAGATACGTAAGAATAAATAATCAGTGTGTGTGGGTGACATCGGCCAAAATGTGAGAAGTACTCTGCTAGGCAAGCACGTGAAAGTAGACAAAGTAATTGCCAGGCATTTCTTCAGGGTTTTCTTTGAAAAGAGTATGGCACTGGATGCGAGGACACTGAATGAGTGAACTGTAGCTTGAAGGAGCACTGTATAACCCTGAACTACGAGAGGGACTGGCTGAATCAGCTGTAGGGCGGGCAGTCGACAGGGTGGAGACTTCAGTACCAACAGGAGTGCAAAGAATGACTTTCCCTGCCTTGGCGTAGGCAACCACCGGGTGCACCTATCTGATGTTGCTTAAAACGGGTATTATAGTCTGAAAGTAAACACATACAGAAGTCGGTTTGATAGGATTTTCAAAGGGGCATGAAAAATTGATTTTTAGGTTGGTAATATAAAAACTATTCGTCCCAAACTTAGATAGGACCAAGGCGAGGATTTACTATGGAGGAAATTGTTAAGGCCACCAAGGCCGAATTAATTGTAGTAATTCTAGGAGACTTTTACTTTAGTCATATGATTGGAATAAAAATCTTGACTGGAAATTTGAATCTTTCGATTCTATAGAAGTTGTCCAGGATTGTTTTTTGATGCAAGTTTTTGAGAGGAACCTATCAGGGGAACTAACCTGCTTGACTTAGTTATGGCAAACAATGAATCCCTTGTTAATAAAAATTTTAGAAATTTAAAGAGGAACTGGGTGCTAGCGACCACAAATCAATTACATAATCATTCGAATGGAAGTATGATATTAGGGATAACTCTGTAACAGTACCAGATTTCGCTTAGCAGTTTACGATGGGCTTAGGAAACATTATCATCTGTGGACTGGGGTAACGGAAGAGAGCTATCTATATGACAGTTTTTCGGATCACTATACATGCTGCTCAAAGAACGTTTATCCCGTATAAAGAAATTAGATAAAATAAAAATGACTCAAAATTGATGAATAATAGGCTGAAATATCTACTAGGGCATAAGAAGGGAATTTATAGGCGTATCAAAAGAGGTGAGGGTCATCTTATGAATCAGTAAATCGACATTAAGAGGGACATTAAAAAGGGGATAAGAAAATCTAAAAGGGACTATGAAATTAAAGTTGCTAGGGATTCGAAAACCCAAAAAGTTTTTTCCAGGCCTACAAAACAAAAGCTAGAGATAAGATAGGTCCCCTTAAAAATAACTATGGGCATCTTACTGACAAAGAGAATGAAATGTGCTCGATTTTAAATAATTATTTTCTCTCGGTTTTTACACAGGAAGACACTAACAATATTCCAGTAATTAATTTTTATAGTGGGCTAGAAGAAGATAAATTATGTAACATCACAGTCACTAGTGAGATGGTTGTGAAGCAGATAGACAGACTGAAGCAAAATAAGTCGCCGGGTCCTGATGAGGTTTTTCAAGGGTTCTTAAGGAATGCAAAATGGAACTCTGTGAACCATTAACTAATATTTTTAATTTATCTCTTCAAGCAGGTGTAGTGTCTCATATGTGGAAGATGGCTAATGTAATACCTATTTTTAAAGCAGGAGAAGTCGTTAACCATGATTTTACCGCCCATAAGTCTGACCTCAATTGTAGGCAAATTACTAGAGTCAATTATAGCTGAGATTATAAGAAGCCATCTGGATAAGCATAATCGGATTAATGATACTCAGCATGGATTCACGAGAGGCCGTTCTTGTCTAACTAATTTATTAACTTTCTTCAGTAAAGCTTTTGAGGCTGTTGATCAAGATAAAGAATTTGATATAATTTACTTAGATTTTAGTAAGTTTTTGATAGAGTTCTGACAAAGACGTTCAAAAAGTGGCACTCATGGCTTGGGGAAA
>NW_026475264.1:0-11126 GCF_026875155.1 Cherax quadricarinatus
CAAAAAAAGGCTGATTAAAAACATCGTCCAACAAAGTCGGTGGGGTTCACAAGGTCACATGTACTCAGTGTCCTCTCTCGTATATCGGTCAAACAGGTAAATTTCTGGAAACAAGAAGTGCCCAGCATAAATACTCAGTCAGGACAGGGCAGGAGTCGAACGCTATCTTTAACCACGTTAGTGCATGCAATCACCCACCGGGGTGGGATGCTGCCAGATTATAGTACCAAACAGTTCTGTCATGGAAAGAAACATAAATGAATCTTCCCTCTTGAAACATGAAAGGAATACAGTATACAACTCAAATTATGGGTTATACAACTTCGATAATTATTTAGTAGAGTCTATTGTACACAACCTTCAACAACAATGCTACACAAATCACATGATTTCTCATTATGCCAGGTGGTCTCATGATGGATTGGTGACGCTCGACCAGTTGTCTATGCACCAAAACACCATGCTTCGCCAGTTGATGTATGGTTATATAACACGTTTAGCTGTGATTGCACCATACATTGACAAGATTACCTGATTACGTAGGTCGCGGGTTAAATTACATTAGAAGTAGAAATCTAGATCATAGAAATATTATTTGAATGGTATACAAGAAGGCATAATAAGTAGCATAATAAAGGTACTGAGAAGAATAGTAGATAATATAAAGGATACGTCTCAGTACCTTTGAGAACATTCGGGAACAGGACGTTTAAACGGGCAAAGAGCACATTTATTTCCTTTCTTTTATTAATTAAATAGGTTACACAGAATAATAGCAATCCATATATATAATATCCCCTGAGAAACGTATTTTCTCAAGTCACAGGACCTGTTCTAAATGGTTAGAAAAACCCTAGGTCTGACTTTCATACCGTGTAATTTCATATTTACTTCTCGAAACCCTCTTGCCCATATGTGGGGGATGGCGGCAGTGGTGGGTGTGACGCAGACCACGATCCACAGTCTAAGAGAGTCAGGAGGAGGCGACAGGCCCACTCTGTGCTATTCTGAGGAAAAACTTCCCCTCACTCCTTCAGTTGCAGCCTTGCAACATTGCATAGCTCCTGATGACGCACTGAGAAGTGCGAAAGTACTTGAGCTAAAGATTTCCACGCACCTGTGGCTTCTTGTCTTGCATAGGTAAGATCGCCTGTCTGCGATTGTTTATATATATAGTTCCTTGATAATGTGTGAGGAGTCACGAAAACGCTTGGAATTTCACTATCCTTTCACAGTGGTTGTTTTGCATGAATGTATATGTATATATGTCGTGCCGAATAGGCAGAACTTGCGGTCTTGGCTTAAATAGCAACGTTCATCTTGCCATATAGGACAAGTGAAAATTTGTGTATGCAATAATTTCGCCAAAATCATTCCGAATCTAACGAAAAAAATATATTTCACTGTGTTTGTTTAGTATTAAATTATTGTAAACAAATCTAAAATATATTTAGTTGGATTAGGCTAAAATGAGTTGTTCTTGTTATAATCCCCTCATGGAAGGTTCCTTGATGTTGGTGAGGGGCTCTTGATTTAGGGAATTGGATCTTTGCTCCAGTTCCCCGAATTAAGCCTGAATGCCTTCCACTTCCCCCCCCGGGCGCTGTATAATCCTATGGGTTTAGCGCTTCCCCTTGATTTATAATAATATAATAATTCTTGTTATAATAAGGTTAGGTAAGTTTTCTAAGATACTTTTGGTGCAAAGTTAAAAATTTTTTACATTAACATTAATGAAAAAAATATATTTTTAAACATGTAAGAGAAAATTTCAGAAAAGGACTTAATTTTAAATGAGTTTCTTGCTAATTGACCAGTTTTACATATTCGGCATGACATATATATATATATATATATATATATATATATATATATATATATATATATATATATATATATATATATATATATATATATATATATATATATATATAAATATATATATGATATAATACATATATATAGTTGGTCGTCTCCCACCGAGGCAGGGTGACCCAAAAAAGAAAGAAAAATCCCAAAAAGAAATACTTTCATCATCATTCAACACTTTCACCACACTCACACATTATCACTGCTTTTGCATGAGGTGCTCAGAATACAACAGTTTAGAAGATATACGTATAAAGATACCAACATATCCCTCCAAACTGCCAATATCCCAAACCCCTCCTTTAAAGTGCAGGCATTGTACTTCCCATTTCCAGGACTCAAGTCCGACTATAAGAAAATAACCGGTTTCCCTGAATCCCTTCACTAAATATTACCCTGCTCACACTCCAACAGATCGTCAGGTCCCAAGTATCATTCGTCTCCATTCACTCCATCTAACACGCTCATGCACGCTTGCTGGAAGTCCAAGCCCCTCGCCCACAAAACCTCCTTTACCCCCTCTTTCCAACCCTTTCGAGGACGACCCCTACCCCTCTTTCCTTCCCCTATAGTTTTATATGCTTTCCATGTCATTCTACTTTGATCCATTCTCTCTAAATGACCAAACCACCTCAACAACCCCTCTTCTGCCCTCTGACTAATGCTTTTATTAACTCCACACCTTCTTAATTTCACACTCCGAATTTTCTGCATAATATTTACACCACACAATGCCCTTAGACAGGACATCCACTGCCTCCAACCGTCTCCTCGCTGCTGATTTACCACCCAAACTTCACATCCATATAAGAGTGTTGGTACTACTATACTTTCATACATTCCCTTCTTTGCCTCCATAGATAACGTTTTTGACTCCACATATACCTCAACGCACCACTCACCTTTTTTCCCTCATCAATTCTATGATTAACCTCATCCTTCATAAATCCATCCGCCGACACGTCAACTCCCAAGTATCTGAAAACATTCACTTCTTCCATATCACTCCTCCCCAATTTGATATCCAATTTTTCTTTATCTAAATCATTTGATACCCTCATCACCTTACTCTTTTCTATGTTCACTTTCAACTTTCTACCTTTACACACATTCTCAAACTCGTCCACTAACCTTTGAATTTTTCTTTAGAATCTCCATAAGCACAGTATCATCAGCAAAAAGTAACTGTGTCAATTCCCATTTTGAATTTGATTCCCCATAATTTAATCCCACTCCTCTCCCGAACACCTAGCATTTACTTCTTTTACAACCCCATCTATAAATATATTAAACAACCGTGGTGACATTACACATCCTATCTAAGACCTACTTTTACCGGGAAGTAGTCTCCCTCTTCTTACACACCCTAACCTGAGCCTCAATATCCTCTAAAAACTCTTTACAGCATTTAGTAACTTACACACTATTCCATAAACTTGCAACATCTGCCACATTGCTCCTCTATCCACTCTATCATATGCCTTTTCTAAATCCATAAATGCAATAAAAAACTTCCCTACCTATTATCTAAATACTGTTCACATATATGCTTCAATGTAAACACTTGATCTACACGTCCCTACCCACTCTGAAACCTCCTTGCTCATCCGCAATTCTACATTCTGTCTTACCTCTAATTCTTTCATTATAACTCTACCGTATACTTTTCCTGGTATACTCAGTAAACTTATTCCTCTATAATTTTTACAATCTCTTTTGTCCCCTTTCCCTTATATAAAGGGACTATACATGCTCTCTGCTAATCCCTAGGTACCTTCCCTCTTTCATACATTTATTAAACAAAAGTACCAACCACTCCAACATATATCCCCCCCTGCTTTTAACATTTCTGTATGATCCCATCAGTTCCAGGTGCTTTACCCCCTTTCATTCTACGTAATGCCTCACGTACCTCCACCACACTTACATTCTGCTCTTCTTCACTCCTAAAAGATGGTATACCTCCCTGGCCAGTTCATGAAATTACCGCCTCCCTTTCTTCCTCAACATTTAAAAGTTCCTCAAAATATTCTCGCCATCTACCTAATACCTCCCTCTCCCCATCTACTATCCCTACTCTGTTTTTAACGGACAAATCCATACTTTCCCTAGGCTTTCTTAACTTGTTTAACTCACTCCAAATTTTTTCTTATTTTCATTAAAATTTCTTGACAGTGCCTCTCCCACTCTTTCATCTGCTCTCCTTTTGCACTCTCTCACCACTCTCTTCACCTTTCTTTTACTCTCCATATACTCTGCTCTTCTTATAACACTTCTGCTTTGTAAAAACCTCTTCATAAGCTACCTTTTTCTCTTTTATCATACCCTTTACTTCATCATTCCACCAATCACCCTCTTTCCTCCTGCCCCCACCCTCCTATAACCACAAACTTCTGCCCCACATTCTAATACTGCATTTTTAAAACTATTCCACCCTCTTCAACCCCCCCACTACTCATCTTTGCACTAGCCCACCTTTCTGCCAATGAGTCGCTTATATCTCGCCCGAACTTCCTCCTCCCTTAGTTTATACACTTTCACCTCCCTCTTACTTGTTGTTGCCACTTCCTCTTTCCCATCTACCTCTTACTCTAACTGTAGCTACAACTAAATAATGATCTGATATATCAGTTGCCCCTCTATAAACATGTACATCCTGGAGCCTACCCATCAACCTTTTATCCACCAATACATAATCTAACAAACTACTTTCATTACGTGCTACATCATACCTTGTATATTTATTTATCCTCTTTTTCAAAAAATATGTATTACTTATTACCAAATTTCTTCTACACATAGCTCAATTAAAGGCTCCCCATTTACATTTACCCCTGGCACCCCAAATTTACCTACTACTCCCTCCAAACATTTTTACCCACTTTAGCATTGAAATCCCCAACCACCATTACTCTCACATTTGATTCAAACTCCCCACGCATTCACTCAACATTTCCCAGAATCTCTCTCTCTCCTCTACACTTCTCTCTTCTCCAGGTGCATACACGCTTACTATAACCCACTTTTCACATCCAATCTTTTATTTTTCTCAATAATCTTGAAATTTTGAATTTGTAGTCCTCTTTTCCTGCCATGGATTGCTGTACTACCTTTCTCAACTTTTTGAATAATCAATTGGGATGGTTTAAGATCTCTTACATGAATAAATCGAGCATTGGAAATCTTGTCCAGTTCTAATGCTATATTTATGTTGATTTTAATCTGAGTGCGAGATTTTTACCAGTTTGACCGTAATAAACCTTTATCGCAAAGTTTACAAGGAATCTTATTAGCACATCCATCGCATTTTGGGGGGAATTCTTTATCAAAAATCTTGATACAGTAAAAAAAATAAAAAAACTATTGATAAAGAATTCCCCTCCAAAATGCTGATGGATGTGTTCTATAAGTTCCTTGTAAAATTTGCGATAAAGTTTATTACGGTAAAACTTGTAAAAAATCTCGAAAAACTAAAAGAAATTTAGAACAACATAAAATATAGCATTAGAACTGGACAGATTCCAATGCTCTATTTATTCATGTAAGAGATTTTAACCATCCAATTGATTTCAAAAAAGTTGAGGAAAGTAGTATCAAGCAAAGTCCATGGTCGACAGGAATATAATTGAATCTTGTTTCATAAAAAGCAGTTTTGAAATAATATGGAAGTTTTCCTTTGGTTTATATAATTAGGATCCATTTATAATTAATAGAATTTGGGGAAGAATTTAATAATACACTGGACCAAGATAATCTTTTAAATTTCTTATTTCTTGGGTAGAATAGTTTGTTGGGGCGAGTTGTGCCAAGTACTATCCAAGTTGGGGGTTTAAAACGTTGTGGGATCTGTTAGTGAGGTGCCGGCCAGACCCCTGATATAGGCCTTTCCTTGGATGCCTTACTTTCATAGTTCTTGATAATGTGAGTAAGTCACGAAAAGCGCTTGGAATTTCTCTATTCTTTCAGAGTGGTTGTTTTGCATATATATATATATACTATATATATATATATATATATTTATATATTATATATATATATATATTATATATTATTTATATATATATATATATAAATATATATATATATATATATATAATATATTATATATATATATATATGCAAAACAACCACTGATGAAAAGTAGTGAAAATTCCAAGCGCTTTCGTGACTACTCACATTGTCAAGGAACTATTGGAATGTAATACATTAATGGAAGGCAATTAAAGGGCTTAGACTACACCTCACAGTCAACCCCACAAAAAAGAAAACACCTGACGCGCGACAATACCTGACTCATAAGAAAAAGAGAACACTGCACTAGGTCGCTGGTCCAAATAGACAGGGTCCTCACGAATCCCACTAACAAAATATTATACCCTAAGAAATTAAGGTTTATTATGTCCAATGTATTAAACTTACAAAAATTTTATTAATTATAAGGGAGTCTAATTTTATAAACCTAAGGAAAATAGTCATATTATTTTCAAAACTGCTTTTTATGGAAAACAAGATTCCAATTATATTTCTGTCAACCATGGGACTTGCTTGAATTACATACTTTATCATCCTTTTGAAAATCAATTGGTTAAAATTCGCTCTCATGAATAATAGAGCATTGGAATCTTGTCCAGTTTTCTAATGCTATATTTATGTTGTTTAATCTAAGTATCGAAATATTTTTACCAGTTTGACCGTATATATGACTTTATCGGCAAATTTTACAAGGAATCTTATAGACACATCCGTCAGCATTTTGGGGGGGAATTCTTTATCAATTTTTTTTTTTTCTGTATCAGATTTTTACATGCAACTTTAATATTAGAAAGGGTCTTAAGAAGAAAACCAACATATTTTTAGTTGAATAAGGTTGGTTTTGATCCCTTTTTGGGTTGAAAAGTATTTTCTTGCCAATTTTTAAATGATTTTATCAGTTACATTTCTCGGGTATATTCAGATCAATGGCTATTTTCATAAATTTAGGGATATTTCTTCATCTACTGAACTCTGGACTACAAATACGTGAAGCTCTCAAAAACATTGATGAGAAAACAGACAGTTTAACTATATCTTGATGGGAAGAATAATAGTGTACATAGGAACAAGTATTTGTAGGTTTCTGTAAATTTTCAATGTGAATTCATTATTACTGTCTTAATAATTAAAACATCTAGAGGAAAAGGCAATGAGTTATTTTTCTCAAAACCACAGTAAAGTTTATTGAATGGGCTAAGCTATTTAATTTCGCCAAGGGGGAAATGGTGTATATCTTACATTCTTGGGAATAAGCATAAAATATCATCAAAGTCCTATCTGAACCATTTTGCTCTATTAGGGAGGATTGTGTTAAGCAATTTGTTTCAAACAATTCCATGTATAGCATTACTAAGAACAGGTGAAAGAGGATTTCCCATTTGCATTACCAATTTTTGAGGTGTAAAACTTATCATTAAAATACAAATTTTGCATCAAACAATGCATTAGGATGATAGGAGCTGTGGTTAATGGTAAATCATAATTAAACGAGTTCTTCAGATATAGAAACTTATTAAGAATATCAACAGGAACTTTCGTAAACAAGGAAGTAACATCAAAACTAACTGTTAAAATTTAATTTAAAAGTCAGTCAAGGAGCTTAATTTATCAACTAATATAAGATGTTTTAACATTAAAGTTAGAAATTTTACCAACAACATTGCTCAAAAATGGTTAAACAAGCCATTTGGACAATTTATACGAAACTGATCCTATGGAGCTAATAATTGGTCTGATTGGATTACCTGGTTTGTGTGTTTTTATTAGTCCATACATGTAAGGTAAAGATGGATTAGTGGAACTAAATTGTTTGACTAATTCATCTTTGCCTTTCAGTAGAAGTTTTATTGTTTTATTGAAATTGCTGTTAACGGTTTCTAAGGGATTCTTTCTAAGTTTAGAATAGGTTTCAGTATCATCTAAGAGATTATTCATTTTTTCTTGGTAATCATTTTCTTTCATAATTACAATTGCATTTATTTTATCTGCTTTGGTAAGGCGCAATTTTTTATTATTATTAAGTGTATCATAAGACTTAAAGAATCTTTGAGGGCAATTGGGAATGTTTTGTCTTAACATAGAGTTATATACCAAGAATAAATGAATAATCTCTTAGATGATACTGAAACCTATTCTAAACTTAGAAAGAATCCCTTAGAAACCGTTAACAGCAATTTCAATAAAACAATAAAACTTCTACTGAAAGGCAAAGATGAATTAATTAAACAATTTAGTTCAACTAATCCATCTTTACCTTACATGTATGGACTAATAAAAACACATAAACCAGGTAATCCAATTAGACCAATTATTAGCTCCATAGGATCAGTTTCGTATAAATTATGACGCAAGTTTGGTTGTACATGTCTCAGGTTTGATTGATAAGACGCAGGTTTGATTGTATATGACTCAGGTTTGATTGGATATGACGCAAGTTTGGTTGTATATGACGCAGGCTTGGTTGTATATGACGCAGGTTTAGTTGATATAATTACGTTGGTGTCAATAGTCTTTTACTGGGAATTTATTTATTTTTATTGATCCAAAATTAATTTTCTTGGTCGGCCAAAAAAAAAAAAAAAAAAAAATTTAAGGATTTCTGTTTTTTCTCGCTCAAAATATTCAATAAGAACATTAATATTACTGTCTGAATTCATGGACAATACATGTTTTTGTCTTCTCGAGATATTTAGTCATGCTTTCCTGGCTGGTTAATTAGACACGTTGAAAAAGAATGTACAGATATTTGTGGACAAAAGATTTAAAGCACAACGCTCTGGTGAATGGTCAGCGAAGCAGCGTTATCTGCGTAGGTAGCATGCGCAATAAGGTGGCCACTGCTAATATATATAACAATTTGAGGGCTTCCTCCAGCAGTTAGACGGTGTCCTCCAGCAGTATATCTTCACCGCTCTCTAAGGTTCCAGGAGCCTTCCTGCAGCAGATCTCCACCGACCTCCCAATTACTCACTCACAGGTAAAGTCACTTGGAGAATTTGCCACTGAAGTGGCTAGTTTATTGTACACTCCATATCCATCCTGTGGACGGTAGCGCAGAAGCATATGGATAAACAAAACGCCTGGGAACTAGGCAAATTTTAGGAAATTTGCTTAATATTAATAAGATATCTTCACATGTCACACAGGTTATTATACTGTCTATTTCAATGTTTCTCAATAAGTGGACAATTATGCACATAGTGTTGAAGATACTGACAAAAAGCCTGGCCACATAATTTACATTTGATCATCATCTGTGTGTCTGCCACACTGCCAGAAGTCTGCCCACTACAACATCAGTCAGTCTTTTCACATTACAAGTTGATCCATAAACATGCTTATCTACATTCATGTTATTATAGTGGGTTACTCAGGCTTCATATTGCATTCCTCTAACATTTACCTTCATTATTTACTTCTCTCTGATATTATTCTAATGTTATATTCTCTGTTATAATTCAGTGTACATGACTAACTCACTTATAGAAAATAATCTACAAGCAATTTATTAAGACGAAATATCTCAGTACATCGTAAGAATAATTTTTATTAATGTTATAATTAAGTTGATTATCATAATTTATATGAATCATAACACTAAATATATCACATCTATTGTAAAATGATTCGAAGTGATCAAAAATTGTGAATCATTGTTTAGTGAAAAGCAGATATTCTGCTAAAGAGGACCTCAGATGGAGGTCAAATTATGGAAACTTATTTTTCTAAGTTTATGTCCACTTGGGATTAACACGCACACGCACACGCACAGCACACACACACACACACACACACACACACACACACACACACACACACACACACACACACACACACACACACACACACACAACTGCAACATATAGGTGCCTGGCAAACCTAAGAAGAGCGTTTCTGCACCTATGTAAGGAATCATTTAAAACTATGTACACCGTTTACATCAGTCCCATACTGGAGTACGCAGCACCAGTTTGGAACCCACACCTGATCAGGCACGTCAGGAATCTAGAGATAGTGCAAAGGTTTTCAGCAAGACTAATCCCGGAGGAGAGGTTAAGGGGAATCAACCTGACGACACTGGAGGACAAGAGAGATATAGGGGGGACAGACCTGGAGGGGGGTTTCGGGGGTCAGCGCCCCACCCGTTCAGTGATTAATTTGCATTCGTGTTATTACGATTTTGTGAGTTAGAATTAGACACATGCAACGTCTGGGTCTCTCTATTTTGTAGACAAGTCACCAACAAACAGCCTTAACAATAAAATACAGTGACATAAACGGACTACTGTAGAAGACGAGGTAATCAGTCCCTCAGCCTCGCAAAATATTATACAGGGAAGACATCCGCTACTAGGTTGAGGGACTGATTGCATCATCTTCCGTAGTCTTCCATTTATGTCTCTGTCTTGTACTGATGAAGTCACTAGATCGAGAAACGTTTGCAAAATAATGATTCATAGACGTTGCATATGGTACTTAATCATCTGTTGAGGAAGTCTGTGACACTGATTAGGAAGTTTGTGACACTGACGAATCAGTCCATGATACTGACGAGGGAGTCTATGACTCTGATAAAGAATTTCATAACACTAAGAACAGAGTTCGCAGCTCTAACGATGGCGTTCATAACACTAAAGAAGGAGTCAGTGGCATTAATAACAATAACAATAACTTTATTCTCTGCAAGTACATGTACAAGGTATACAGTCCTAGCTGACATCAGTGACACACTACTATACAGAAAGCCCTCTGTTATGCAGAGCATTTCGGGCAAATTAAGTCAATGCGACCAAAACTAGTCGACTGACACCCAGGTACCCATTTTACTGATGGGTTAACATGGACAACAGGTGTGAGGAAACACGCCCAATATTTCCGCCCTTGCCGGGAATCGAACCCGAGTCCTCAGCATGTGAAGCGAGAGCTTGGCCAACCAGGCCACGGGCCAGGGAGAGAAAATCCGTGGACACACACTGCTCTGGAAGTTACTTTCGTCTACCATTAATGTGTGTTATTGTTTTCATATCAGTCATATTTTCAGAATGCACAGTTCCGTCATGGTAGTCGTGTTGATGATGCTGGTGATGGCCACAGTCTTCACGCAGGCACAGGATCTCAAATATCCTGAGCGTCAGGTGAGTCTTACTGCAGTGCTGAGTGGCAAGAAAAGTCCTGGTGGTGTGTTGGTTGGTCTGAATGGTCCTGGTGGTGTGTTGGTTGGTAAA
>NW_026475265.1:0-10530 GCF_026875155.1 Cherax quadricarinatus
CCGACCCTTCCAAAAAGGCTATTTTTCAAGGCATCATCTCAGCAGCCATCTCAACACGCAGCTCCCCAGTCATACCTCGACGTTACATCAATGCACTCAAAGGTTTAGCAGAAGACACGACCATCAGGGTCACCACCCTGCCCTGGGTTCGCTTATCCAGGGCAGGTGTGGGTTTTCTTGCTAACTCAGTTGAGGGGGTTGTTAGGACTTTAAACTAGGATTAGTTAGAGGTATGGGTTTAGAAATGATTAATAATGAGTATGGATATATTGACTTATGCTCTGATATTAAGAATCTTAATAGTAACTGTCATGGAGTAACTCTGGGTATTGATAATTTCAGAAATTGTGTAAAAACAAAGATGAATAGGAAAAATGTGCAGAAGAAAAAACATATGATGGTATTTTATGCTAACAGTCGAAGTGCAAGAAATAAAATTAATGAACTACGTTTGGTAGCATGTGCTGGGAACTTTGATATCATTGCATTAACTGAAACATGGTATGATTTAAAGAGTCGGGATATGACTGCTGAGTGTAATATTCAGGGATTTAAGTTGTTCAATGTGGATAGATGTAATGGGAAGGGGGGAGGAGTTGCATTGTATGTTCGAAAAAATATTAATTGTTGCATAAAAACAGGTATAAAAATAGATGGAGCAGTAACAGAGTCTGTTTGGGTAGAGTTCGTGGAGGGTCAAGAAAACTAATTCTAGGTGAATTATACCGACCTCCAGGCTTGGATCACGATAGAGGGAGACTTCTTTGGGACGAAATTGTTAGGGCTTCTGGACTCAGTAACATAGTCATAGTAGGGGACTTTAACTTTAGTCAAATTGACTGGAATTTTTTGACAGGTAATCTAGAGTCCAGTGACTTTATGGAAACAGTCCAGGACTGTTTTCTGAAACAGAGCTTAACTGAGCCTACCAGGGGTAATAATTTGCTAGACCTAGTCTTGTCAAATAAGGAAACACTCGTGAATAATCTGGAGATCACTGAAGAGCTTGGCGCAAGTGATCACAAATCCATCACCTTTAGCATTAATTGGGAATGCAAGAATAATGATAATTCAGTAAAAATCCCTGATTTTCGTTCTGCCGATTATAATGGACTTAGGGAACATCTGTCTAATCTTGATTGGGGTTATCTAGCTAATGATTTTATTGACGATAATCATACTTTGAATATGAAGGGATCTGCTTTTATGATTGTTTTTCTTAATAATGTACACAGTGCCCAGAGTATATACATTCCCCAGAGAGAAATTAGGTCTAATAATAACGATCCCAAATGGGGTAACAGGAGGCTAAAGCATCTATTAGGGGAGAAAAGGGGAATTTATAGGCGCATCAGAAGAGGAGAGGTTAACCTTACTGACCAATATGTTCAGCATAAAAGAGAAGTAAAAAAGGCGATTAGAAAGGCTAAACGTGACTATGAAATTAGAGTTGCTAATGAATCAAAGACTAATCCAAAGGGGTTCTTTCAAGTGTATAGGACGAAGGTGAAGGAAAAAGTAGGACCTCTGATATCTGGGAATGGACAGCTGACGGAAAATGAACTGGAAATGTGTTCCTTATTTAATGACTACTTTTTGTCAGTTTTTACACAGGAAGATGTAAATGAGATTCCAGTAATTAACAATTATTTAGTTCCTGATGAATTTAAGTTAACTAATATTACTGTCACGAGGGACATGGTTATTAAACAGATAGACAAACTGAAACAAAATAAGTCCCCGGGACCGATGAGTTGTTTTCCAGGGTACTTAAGGAATGCAAGATGGAGCTTAGTCAGCCATTACCGAGTGTATTCAATGCGTCCATCCTTACCAGTGTTGTGCCAGAGTTGTGGAAGATGGCTAATGTGGTTCCTATATTCAAATCAGGGGATAAGTCCACTCATTCAAATTACCGTCCAATAACCCTGACATCTATAGTGGGCAAGTTATTAGAATCAATTATAGCTGACATTATCAGAAGTCACCTTGATGAGCATAACTTGATAAATGAATCTCAGCATGGATTCACGAGAGGTCGTTCCTCCCTGACAAATTACTGACGTTCTTAATAGAACATTTGAGGCAGTTGACAGTGATAAGGAATATGATATTGTTTATTTGGATTTTAGTAAGCCTTCGACGAGTACCTCACAAGAGACTCTTAGAAAAGTGGCAGCTCATGGTATAGGAGGTAAAGTTCTAGCATGGATTGAGGCATGGCTTACCAATAGAAAGCAGAGAGTTACCATTAATGGAGTGAAATCTGAATGGGGATTAGTCACTAGTCGCGTTCCACAAGGATCAGTTTTAGGCCTCTCTTGTTATAATTTACTTTTAAAGACCTTGATGAAGGGATTAATAGTGACATGAGTAAGTTTGCTGATGATACAAAGATAGGCCGTATAAATTTACTCTGAGGAGGATATCAATGAACTCCAGGACGATTTGAACAAATTAATGTCTTGGTCTGAAAAATGGCAGATGAAGTTTAATGTGGATAAGTGTAAAGGTACTTGCCCTTGGTAATGAAAATAACCCTCGAAGCTATAATCTAGGTGAAGTAGAGCTTGGTCATACAGAATGTGAAAAAGACTTTGGGAGTTCATTGGTAAGCAGAAATCTAAAGCCAAGACAGCAGTGCCTTAGTGTGCGCAACAAGGCCGACAGATTACTTGGATTTATCTCAAGAAGTATAAGTAACAGAAGTCCAAAAGTTATTTTACAGCTCTATACATCACTAGTGAGGCCTCATTTAGATTTTGCTGCTCAGTTTTTGGTCCCCTTACTACAGGATGGACATAGACTCATTAGAGAACATACAGAGAAGAATGACTAAAATGATTTACTGTGTAAGGAACCTCCCGTATGAAGATAGACTTAAAGCCTTAAATCTCCATTCTCTGGAGAGGCGTAGAATGAGGGGAGATATCATTGAAGTGTATAAGTGGATGACGGGCATAAACAAGGGAGACATTAATAAAGTACTGAGGGTGTCGAACCAGGTAAGAACCAGGAATAATGGATTTATGTTGGATAAATTTAGATTTAGAAAGGACATAGGTAAGTACTGGTTTTCTAACAGAGTTGTAGATGCGTGGAATAGTCTTCCCATGTGGGGGTGATAGAGGCTAGGACCTTGGCTAGCTTTAAGAAGAGACTGGACAAATATATGAGTGGGAGGGGCTGGGTTTGATTGGTGTTAAGGGGTACGGGAGTTATTTCTTGAGTAGCTTTAGGTAGATGTCGTATTGATAAGGACCTGCCTCGTATGGGCCAGTAGGCCTTCTGCAGTGTTCCTACATTCTTATGTTCTTATGTTCTTATGTTGTTATCATGAACACTGACGATTACAGGAATAAAATGCTCAATCTACTTAATGACCCAGATACCTACAAATCTCTACAACTAACCAAGTGGGACAACCTTACTAAAACTTTTCTTCAAATGACTCGCCGCATTCTGAGGGGATCAGAACAAGGGAAGAAACTTCTGCACACCATGCCCAGCAACCCCAGACCTGCCAGAATGTACGGCCTGCCAAAAACTCACAAGCCTGGTATCCCACTGAGGCCCATATCCTCGGGAATAGGCAGTGCTCCACACCAGCTCTCAGGAATTCTCGCCAAACACCTCTCTAAACTCTTGGGCACTATCAGTCCAGCACATCTCAAACACTCAGGTGATCTTCTCATCGCATTCGCAACATCACATCAGGAACAAGAAACTTTCCAGCCTTGACGTGACTTCCCTATTCACTAAAGTACCTACTAGACAAGCCATCGATCTCTTGCGCAGGAAAATTGACGATTCACTTGATCTTCCCATTCCAGCCAGCGATTTCATCGACCTTGTTGAACTATGTGTTGGCTTTACGTGTTTCTCTTTCGAAAATCACTTCTTTCAGCAGACTTTTGGACTACCCATGCGTTCGCCACTCAGTGCAGTCCTGGGGAACCTATACATGGAACATCTAGAAGCCGAACGTTTCTACACCATTATTCCTTCGTCTGTCACCTGGCTCCGTTATGTTGACGACATTCTCCTCATAACTCCTAAGCGCTTCAACGTTCAAGCTCTCAAGACAAGCTCAACCAGGTCGAGTCTTCAATCAGTTCACACTTGAAGAAGAAGTCGACAACACTCTTCCTTTCCTTGATGTTCTACTCTGCAAAGCTGACCACGAACTTCGCTTTAAAGTCTATCGAAAACCCACCAACCAAAACGATCTTCTCCACTTCTACTCTCACCACGACGCCAAAATCAAAACGTGGTGTAATTATAGGCTTCTTCCTGCGTGCACTCAGAATCTGCAGCAACGAGTTCCTTGAGGAAGAATGCACTATAATTGAACAAGTATTTTCTAAAACTCCACTATCCCTCGTCACTTCATCAGAGACTGCAGACGGCGAGCATTAAACATCTTCAACACACCCAGAGAAGACACTGCCGAAATAGAGATACATAGTCCTTTCCCACCAACTCCATTGCCAAACATGTTTCCAACATCTTTGCCAAAACATCATTCCAAGTATCTATCCTCCACAACCACGAAACCTATCAAGACATCACCAGTAGTAGACAGGACAAGCCTCCATCCTCTGCGGGGGTTATACATAATCCCCTGTAATGACGGCAACAAATTATATTGGGCGAAACATCAAGAGACCTCCAAAACACGTAGATTCAGAACACCATTTGCAAGCAGGAACTAGTAAAAGGACACAAGTGCACAATGTGACATTTATTTGTGGCAAACAAACGTTTTCGCTCTCCCAGGAGCTTTATCAATCCATTACAAACAATCCATGGACACAGAGGGTAATATAAAGGGCTCAAAAGTGAGATGAATTAACTAGGGAGGTACCATTTCGATGTTCACTAAGTGGTAGTAGTAGTAGTAGTAGTAGTGGTAGTGACAAAAGTATTACACTATGGTACAGCAATATATAACGATACCTCTGTGGTCCATGTATGTTTTGTATGGCTTTGATAAAGCTCCTGGAAGAGCGAAACGTTGCCACAATAAATGTCCACATTAGCTGCACTTGTTGTCCCCTTTTACGTTACATATTGTCGGTAATTCTACCAACTTTTTTACAAGCAGGACTGACGATACAGGAATGCCTGTGTACAACACGCAATTCACACAACCATTTAATTAACTACAGAAACTCAAGACTTATAGCCAACAGAAAGACAACAATCAATACGAAGAATCCTGGAATCATCGTTTATCATTCTCACTATAACCAACAATTTTCAACCAGAACAATGGCTTTCTATAACATAGCTGAACCACTCGCCAAGAAAACTTCCCTTCATCGCTATCCCATATATAAGAACATAAAAACACTGCTCACCAACTTGATTTTCCAATACCCCCCGCCTAGCTTACCCAAGACTCTATAACCGCACCCGGTAGATCATCAGATGCAGCATTCTCCACTGAACCTCAACAATTCTGAAAACAGTAAATAATCCGTACCATCCTACCCCAAACCTAGTGTACCATGGAGTCCAACGAACCAGACAAGCGGTTACCTGTGATAACGACATATCCTCCTCCTCGCTAGTGTCCACAGTTAGGAGTACATACGGTGTTTGTCGCTTTATGAGATGCACCATTGAACTGAACCAAAGAGTGCTTGAACAGCATATTCGCATCATTGTAGAAACCTTTCCTCCCTCGGGAGCAGAAAGACGGGTCATCGCAAAGAAATTGAGACCCGTGCCAGGACTACGGTCCCCTTGGCGAACATTAACATACATACATACAACCTCCAGGGTAGATCCGTGGTGAACTTAAAAAGCCCACTGTGTGGGTGAAAACGTTTGTCAATAAAGGAATCAACATATACTGCTGAGACATTTGTGGTTTATATTTCATGCGCTTTCTCTCGGGGAAGTCAGCGCAAGATCGAAGAAAACAACCACCCCTCCAACCGGAGGGGCCAGGAAAGAAGTAAAGAAGATTGACGTCACCCCACCCCACCTGGGGGGCCACTGCCGGGTCACCCTTCTGGAGAAGATACCATGGCCGGAAGTACCGGTTGAAATCAACATGAAAATGAATGAATGAAAATGAAACCCAATACACGACACTCCACACAGAAGAGCACCAGCGCTACACATCGAACACCATGCCCTGCCCTGTCTAGAGCAGGTTGGTGCCAGAGACCGAGTCTGTACAAGCTAAACAAGAATGAGGGGGATATTTGGTGCCCTCCTTCCATGGGAGACATTAGGGTCCTCAGTCACTCCCTAGCCAGGGGAACCAGTGCCTGGGGCGCCATCCACTTGGAAGGGCCTGGGCCCGGGGAGAATACCAGCGTATCTTTTAACAACAACAAACCCTCTCCTCTCGAGAAATCATCCCCAGACAGTCAATCCACGGGTGCTGCAATTTCCTCGTTATGACAGCTCGAGTGGTGACATGTTGCCTAAGCTAACTCATCAATCACAAAACATCGACGATCTCGCCTCTCTCGAATTATCCCGTGTTGGGAGAGACTTCGCTTAGAGTAGTGCTCCCTGGACCTTCGCTTCCTCTCCCAACCACATGATTGGTGCAATCGGTGGTTGCCTTACCCATGGGCAGGAAGCCTGTTGCTGCCTGAACTTCTCTTTCGCCTGCGGCCATACAAGCCAGTCCCTCGCTGCCACTCAGATATTCAGTGCTCCATCCCAGATACAGTTCACACTCCTCAGTGTCCTGCAACCAGGCAAGTACTGTGGCCTACTAATACGTTACTTCATAACTGAGTAATCTTACTTTTTTGATGAGATTAAGACACATGTGCAAAACATCTGGGTATCTCTTTATTGTAGACCGTTTCGCCATCCATGGCTTTAATCAATACAAATTCTAGCATAACTGAAGACAGTAGAACTATGTACAGAAATGAGGTAATCATCCCTCAAGCCTAGGAGTAGGTGCGAAGAGCACCAATAGCCCGTGGAAGATTCTGAAGCAGAAGAAAGGAGCCTGGTGCTTATATAAGTAACGTCGGTGTAGCAGACGAGGGTATATTCATTGGTAGCGGGATTCCCCAGTGGAAGTAGGGTCCCTTCCCAAAGAGATGGGTTAGTTGTATAGTAGTTGTCGTAGTCCTGGAGGTTATGTACATGTCCTCAGAATTAAATTCCATGATGTTGCAGTGTCTGACAAGTTGTGTACGAATGGTAATAAATAATACGACAAGATGAGATTAAGACACACATGTCAACATCTGGGTAATCTTTAATTTAGGACGTTTCGCCATCCAGTGGCTTTTTTCAATACAAATTCTAGGACATAAAACTTGAAAACAGTAGAACTATGTACAGAAGATGAGGTAATCAGTCCCGTCAACCTAGGAGTAGGCTGCCGAAGAGCCACCATAGTCGTGGGAGATTCTGAAGCAGAAGAAGGAGCCTGGCCGCCTATATAGTAAGGAGTCAGGTGTAGCAGACGAGGGCATAATTCACTGATGCGGGATTCCCCCAGTGGAAGTAGTCCTTCCCAAGAGATGGGTTAGTTTGTAGTAAGTAGATTGTCGTAGTCCCGTGAAGGTTTAGGTACAGTCCCTCAGAAATTAAGAATTCCATGATGTTGCAGTGGTCCTGACAAGTTTGTGTACGAATGGTATATAATACCGACAAGATGAAATTAGACACATGTGCCAACAACTGGGTATCTTTTATTGTAGACGTTTCGCCATCCAGTGGGCTTTTATCAATACAAATTCCTAGGACATAACTTGAAGACAGTAGAACTATGTACAGAAGATGAGGAATTCGTCCCTCAACCTAGAGTAGATGCGAAGAGCACCATAGTCCGTGAGATCTGAAGCAGAAGATGGGGTAGTCTAAATGTTCGCCAAGACCCATAGTCCTGAAGAATACGGGTCCCAATTCTTGCGATGACCCGTCTCTGGCTCCGTGGAAGAAAAGGTTTCCACAATGAAAAATGCACGCATGCCGCTCAAAGCGCCCCCTGTCAGTTTCAATCTGGTTGCATTCTCATAAGCGACACCATAATGGTAACTAATGGACACTAGCGAGGGAGGAGATATGTCCATTATTACAGGAAACAGCTTGTCTGGTTCGTTGACCCCATGGTACACTAGTGTGGCCGCAGTCATCTCTGGGTCCTCTTCGGGAGGGAATATCACCCTAGTTGCCTGGGAAATGTTCAGTAGCTTCGCACTCTAGAAGGGTAGTGTGTTATGGGCCCCTGACAAGTCTGACAGTACTGGCACATCTCCCTCCTCACCTTGTCTACCATCATCTTGGCTGTGGGAAAGCCCAAAACGAAAGCCGATGGATGGCGTACATGCGCTCTGGACCAGCTTCTATCCCTATGGAGGGGGTTCTCCTGAGTCCCCTCTCGGTACCATGTTGAGATGGGGTATCACCTAAGACCTCCCCCATAAGTTTCTGGGCTCTGGCAGCCACCAGTTTGGTCTTCGTAGGCTGAATGGGACGTAATCCCAACATTTGGATAGTCTGTTTGCTGCCTTGGCTGCATCAAACTGCCGGGTTCATTTTTCCCGGATGGCCAGCATGGGCTGGGAATCAGTTCAATGTCGATCTTTACCCTGAACTTCTAAGGCTGTCATTATGCTCAGGGTCGATGTGATGAGGTGAACATTATCCTGTGGTTGAGGATGGGAGAGGGCATTGATTGCAGAGTGTGAATCAACATGTATGACAGGTCGGAGTCGATGTCGTAGGGCATGTGACAATGCCTGCTGAATCGCCACCAGCTCAGCTTGAAGGATCGTGCAGTGGTCAGGGAGTCGCCAGCCTTGTGTGTGACCATTGTGGTACAGTCCAGCTGCTGCTCTCTTCCTGTCAGGGTCGACAGAACATCTGTGAAATACACTGCACATGTGCCTCCCTCTGCCAGTGCCATGCTTGTCTCAGCATGATTGCTGAGGGTGTCTTGACTGCAGAGACACTTAGAGATGGGTAGCTGCATGATGAAACATCGCTGGATCTGGGCGCCAGGGAGGTGGTGGATGGTACCCAGCAACGGAAGGTCACAACTCTTCTCACAGAGCACTGTATCAGGCAGCAGCTTCCGCCCAGCAGCACAAAACGAACGAATCCAGGAGTAGTCCGTGAAGAGTGTGGGATCTTGTGACATGGTTGTTAATATCCGTCTCCTTAGTGGGGTACCTTGCGCCGGTGCAGAATCGTGGCCACTTTGCAGGCGTTTATGTATCTTACTCTGTCAGCCAAGGAAGGAAGCCGGGCCTCAGATCTGAGACATACTGTGTTGGTCCAG
Organism: Cherax quadricarinatus; assembly: GCF_026875155.1. NCBI lineage: Eukaryota > Metazoa > Arthropoda > Malacostraca > Decapoda > Parastacidae > Cherax > Cherax quadricarinatus. Next base: position 9,275 of record NW_026475265.1, read on the forward strand.
ATGGGGGCCCAAGCATAGTTCTTATCGCCTGGTTTTGTACGACCTCCACCCTTTGCCTGCTCTGCGGGAAGAGATGAGCTAAGCCGGTGCACCTAGTCAATGAGCGAGCGTATAGCTTGTATATAGTACAAGCGAAGTACATCTTTGCTTGCCCCTGCACGGTGCCTCGTCATGGCTCTCATGGCGTTGAGTCTGAGTAGAGCACGTGACCTGACATACTCGGCCTGTTTCTGAAAGGTCAGCTTTTTATCAATGTAGATTCCCAAGTACAGGTAGGAGCCTGTCCACTCAAGTTCTATATCCTGAATACGTAATCTATTCACAGGATCTGGTCCCTTGAACATCATTGCAAGAGATTTCTCGGCCGAGATCTTGAGGCCTAGTTCCTTGCAAGACTGCGTAATTAGGTCCAAAGCTCTCTGAGCCTGTCGTTCTAAATTGCCTTTCCCATTCACTACGAGTGCAAGATCATCAGCATAGCTGAGGAGCTGTGTACCACTATGAAAGGGAAGGCTCACAAGTTCCTGCATAAGGATGTTAAACAGGGTAGGACTGAGCACACCTCCTTGTGGCGTACCGTTTTCCAGGGTTTTAAAGGAAGAGTAGTGTCCCTGAAAGCTGACACAGGCCTGCCTGCCCCTAAGGTAGGACTCTATCCAGGCCAGGAGGCGTCCTTTGATTCCCTTCCGAGCTAGTATTGCCAGAATTGCTGTGGGGCTGGCTAGCTCAAATGCCTTCTCAAGGTCGAGGTAACGACGATACTAGGTTTTTTGTTACTATCAGCAATCTGGCTTAGTAGAGTGGTTATGCACTCTGCTGTTCCCACTCCTTTGGTGAAGCCAAATATGTGATGATGAGAGGGTCCAAGTTTCCATAGGAGGCGGTTTAACACCATCCTCTCAGCAGTCTTGGCTAAGCAGCTGGTCAGCGATATGGGTCTCATACTGCCTGGGTCCTTGGGCTTTGGAATTGGTACGATTGTAGCTTTCTTCCAAGCTGCTGGGAGTGTCCTGGCCCTCCACGACTTGTTAATGACGTCTAGTATGGCCTCCCATCCACTCTGCCCAGCCCGTGCAATCATGGAGTACGTCACACCATCGATGCCCGGGGCAGTGTCACCTGTGTTCTTAATGGCACGTCGGAGTTCCAAGTCCGTGAGGTCTACATCAGTCACATCTTCCGACTCACATGCAGCTTGTATCGTTAGCTGGCGCTGTGGCAGAAGATCCGTCTGTATATTCCGGATGTCCTGTGGA
>NW_026475267.1:0-10156 GCF_026875155.1 Cherax quadricarinatus
GACAGAAGAAAATTTCTACTGTAATATGCAAGAACTTCACTAATACATAAGACAGTGTTTTTTAACACAGGAGAACAGTTCAATAACACAAGAAAAGTAACTCATAATAACAACAGAACAACACAAAACAATAAAGTACAGTAACACATGAAAACAATACTGTAACACACAAGAAAAGTACAATATCATACAGTAAAACGGTATATCTGAACACAAGTACCAGACAAGAGTACAGCAAGAGAATAATACACAAAACAGTAGTATTGAAGACATTAAGACAGAGTTATGCTAGCCAGGTTGTAATATCCACACCAACAATCACTTTTCTCGAGAGGTTGACTCTCCCAGTTTGCAGATCTTATTTTCTTTTCCTGGATTTTTTTACGAATATTTTTTGTCAATATAGTGAAGAAGTGAAGGCATGAAACATTTAAACGTGAGAGAGAGACTGACATTTAGCAATTCAAAAGTGTGTGTATGTGTGTGTGTGTATGTGTGTGTGTGTGTGTGTGTGTGTGTGTGTGTGTGTGTGTGTGTGTGTGTGTGTGTGTGTGTGTCTGTACATGTGTACCTCTGTGTTTACTTATGAACGTTTCAGTGACTTGCATATATATAAGAAGACGAACTGCAACAAAGAAAGGAAGCTGATAACTGTTGTTGTAGCAGATTTCTTGGTGGGAAGACGGAGTCACAAACTGACACAAATATAAACAATAAGTGAAAATAAAAAAAATAACGAACAGCCTTTGTCCCTGTCTTTGTTTCTGGTACAGTTCACAACTGTCTTTGTTTCTGGAACAGTTCACAACTGTCTTTGTCCCTGTCTTTGTTTCTGGTACAGTTCACAACTGTCTTCGTCCCTGTCTTTGTTTCTGGTACAGTTCACAACTGTCTTTGTCCCTGTCTTTGTTTCTGGTACAGTTCACAACTGTCTTTGTCCCCTGTCTTTGTTTCTGGTACAGTTTCACAACTGTCTTTGTCCCTGACTTTGTTTCTGGTACAGTTCACAACTGTCTTTGTCCCTGTCTTTGTTTCTGGTACAGTTCACAACTGTCTTTGTCCCTGACTTTGTTTCTGGTACAGTTCACAACTGTCTTTGTCCCTGACTTTGTTTCTGGTACAGTTCACAACTGTCTTTGTCCCTGTCTTTGTTTCTGGACAGTTCACAACGGGTCTTTGTCCTGCCCTTTGTTTTCTGGTACATTCACAACTGTCTTTGTCCCTGTCTTTGTTCTGGTACAGTTAAACAACTGTTTTTGTCCCTGACTTTGTTTCTGGTACATTTTCACAACTGTCTTTGTCCCTGTCTTTGTTTCTGGTACAGTTCACAACTTCTTTTGTCCCTGACTTTGTTTCTGGTACAGTTCACAACTGTCCTTTGTCCCTGACTTTGTTTCGGGTACGGGTTCACAACTGTCTTTGTCCCTGTCTTTTTTTTCGGGTACAGTTCACAACTGTCTTGTCCCTGACTTTTTTTTCGGGTACTTTTCACAACTGTCTTTGTCCCTGACTTTGTTCGGGTACAGTTCACAACTGTCTTTGTCCCTGACTTTGTTTCTGGTACAGTTCACAACTGCTGGACATGTTAGAGAAAATTCCCAAAATATTGTTTAAGTTAAATAAAATTTATTTTTTGTCCATTACCTTTTTGATTATACCAAGCAATGTATGCAAAATTTTGACTGACGGAGTGATGGAAAAGACAAAATATAAGTAATAAATAACTGGCTAGAAAGAGGAAGGATATTTTGTGCATCAACATAATTTTGCAAACGTCAGTAAACAGAAACATCGAACTGTTACAAAAGACATTGAGTTTGTTGCCACAGTTTTTTAACGTACAAGTGAATAAAAACAGCAGTATCGAAGATACTGCTGTTTTTATTCACTTGTCCATTAGTCCACGTCCTTGTACCTTGGGCCCACGTCACTTTTTTATTCACAGCAGTATCGAAGACACTGATGAAATCGTTCTAGACTACCGTGAAGGTCGACTGTATCAATAAGGAGATTTTTTAGTGTGGATGAGAGAGTGATGGTTCCTGCGTAATGTTAAGTGAAACTTTTGGGAATTTTGAGTCAACATAAATACCATTGTGAGAGACACTGTTGTGGAAGATGTAGGAAACTACAGGAGTAAATTTAAAATTTACGCTAAAGATTTCTTTATTTCAGCACGAGAGAAATATGTGTTGTGGTTATTGTGTGAAATGTGATGGGGCTGCATGACCCCTTGTGATTTAGCGCTTCCTTTTTATAATAATAAAAATGATATGTGCATGTGTGTGTGTGTGTGTAAATGTACTTGTTAACTTTCTTTATTTACTTGTGGATGTTTCAGTTCCTTGAAAATGCCCAAACTGCAACAAAAAAGCTGATAATTTTTTTAAGAATTTCTTGGTGGGAAGACAGAGTCACACACGGACTCACCAATTATACAAAGAAAAAACCCATTAAAAAATACACATATATAGCTGCATAAGTGAAAACAAAACAAGAATTAACTTGAGCACATAATGAAAAAATAAATAGAAGTCCAGATTATCCTAAGTAACCTCACCTTGGTGGCCGAGTTGGGAGGCAGCTTGGTGTTGTCTAGCTGACTACGTTCCATCTGCCTTGGTGGTGTAATTACAGGACGCAGTTTTCTGTGTGCCCCCTCCTGTAATTCCACCCACCTGGGCAGTCTCGGCAGTAACTAGCTAGACAAGACCAAGTTACCATCCAACAAGGTCACTGGGGGGCGGCCAACACATACACAACACACCCGCCCCAAACACCCACCCCCCAAAAACCCACCCAACCACCCACTCACATGGAAAGTGAGGGAGTTCATCTGAGAGGACACAGATGGACTTCTGGACGCACGGAACTAGGGAAAAACACCAAAACAACCCGAGTGGGAAGTGTGGAAAGGTTGAAATCCGGGGGCCCACGGATGGAGACCTGGAAACATAAACCACACCTGACTATGATCACGCCTATGACCACAAAATTTACCTCACTACAACCACATCTCACTACAACCACACGTCACTACGACCACACCTAACTTTGACCACACCTCACTATGACCACAAACCCAGGTATGATCCACACCTGGGAGTTCATCTGAGGGGACACAGATGGACTTCTGGACACACGGAACTAGGGAAAGCACCAAAATAACCGGAGTGGGAAGCGTGGAAGGGTTGACATCCGGGGGCCCACGATGGGGACCTGGAAACAAACTTCACCTGACAGGCCACAGCTCACCATGACCTCACCTAACTATGACCACCCTAACTTATAAAACCCCAACCTATGACCACATGCCCCGACCACACCTCAGCATGACCTCGCCTCACAATGACCACAAATTCACCATGATCTACACCTTGAGTTCATCTGAGGGGGACACAGATGGACTTCTGGACACACGGAAAGCACCAAAACAACTTTGGAAACCTGGAAACATGAACCACACCTGACTATGACCACATCTGACTATGACCACACCTCATCTCACCTATGCTGATTACACTGGTTAACAATATTTGTAAAGTTGTATGCTTCTTAAATGAGATTAGTCAGTTCTTATTTATGTATTTTCATGTCCTGAATACAAATATCACCTGGATACGACACATGTAATAATTGATTATTTTATTATATGTGTCATTATGCTTTAAACTCTAATACGTACAAACTCTCTGACTTTTTGTTTGACGCCCTATTTGCCCTGGTAACATTTTTCCTTGGTTGAAATATCTTGGTCAAACCTTTCATTATGTACATTACTAACTGTCCCACAGTTTGCTGGAAAAAAGTCTAAATGTGAGTTCAAAAAGTGGATTTTAAGTGACTTGTTGCATCCCATGTTCTTGTAAGCCTTGATGAGGTATTCCACCAGTTCTTCATAGTTGCCTTCCCTTCTGTTTCTGAGAAATCCCTTCGCTTCTAATCTGAATAATTCCCAAGCATCATTCTCCTCCCCATGAAGGTCTGATTCAAAGTCACCATCTTTAAGAAGCTCTCGAATCTGAGGAACATTGAAGACTCCCTCTCTTATCTTAGCGTCTCTCAGTGAGGGGAATTTTGATGTTAAATACTGACTGGATTTGTTTTATGTGTAGTGATGGTAGGAAAATTTTGTTTGGTTCAATGAGAGGTGGATGTTGAGCATTTTTCATCCCAGGCTCCAGTGACTGACGAGGTGGCCAGTCTCTCCTGATGTAGTGGGAACCTCTTGCACGGCTGTTCCAGTCACATAAACAGCAGCAGTACTTGGTGTCTGGCTAAGAAAATCACCTAACTTTCACCTCAAAATATAAATCACCTTCTATGACTGCTGGAACAATAATGAAGGTCAGTGAGACTGTGAGTGTGGTAAGAAACACACTGCCACAAGCCTGTTGGAACCTGCTGTGACACGTAGGTGTACACTGAAACCAATTTTAACCATGATATTTATCATCAGTGTTCTGAAATTATTTGGAAATTGATACTCTGGTCTCGGAAGCATTTTGTTTGTTGACCAGTGATGGAAAAGAAAAAATATAAGTAATGAAGAAGTGGCTAGAAAAGTACCTCAGAATAACAACAGAGCACAACAGTACAGTACAGTAACACAAAAGAACACTACAGTAACACATAAGAACACTTCTGTAACACAGAAGAAAAGTACAGTAATATACATCAGAACAGTACAGCAGTACACAAGTACCACACAAGAACAATACTATAAAATAAGGGAAGAGTAAAGCAAGATAATAATACATAAAACAGCAGTACTGAAGACTTTAAGACAGAGTTGTACTGGCCAGGTTGTAACATCAACACCAACAATGCATAGATTTTTTTTTTTTTGTATTTGCGAATGTTTTTCTCAATATAGTGAAGGTGAGAGAAGTGAAGACATGAAAAATTAAAACGTGAGAGAGAGACTAATTATTTAATAATTCAAAAGAATGTTTTTTTGCTATATCCAGTACAAGATTCTCTCAGTTGCTACTTCCTTATATCTTCACATTTATCATTAATTAAGAATATCTACAAAATACTACGTAACAACATTCTACATCACCATTATTCAGAATTCTAAGAAGACGAACTGCAACATAAAACAGGAAGATAACTTTTTTGCAGCAGATTTCTTGGTGGAAGACAGAGTCACATGCGGACACAAATATAAACAATAAGTGAAAACAAAACAAAAATAACGAACAGCCTTTGTCCCTGACTTTGTTTCTGGTACAGTTCACAACTGTCTTTGTCCCTGACTTTGTTTCTGGTACAGTTCACAACTGTCTTTGTCCCTGTCTTTGTTTCTGGTACAGCTCACCACTGTCTTTGTCCCTGTCTTTGTTTCTGGTACAGTTCACAACTTTCTTTGGTATGTCTTTGGGTTTGGGGTATATGGATGACTTGGTATGGGATATAAGGATGACCTGGTATGGGATATAAGGACGACTTGGTATGGGATATAAGGATGACCTGGTATGGAATATAAGGATGACCTGGTATGGGATATAAGGATGACTTGGTATGGAATATAAGGATGACCTGGTATGGGATATAAGGTTGACCTTGTATGGAATATAAGAATGACCTGTTATGTGATATAAGGATGACCTGGTACGGAATATAAGGATGACCTGGTACGGAATATAAGGATGACCTGGTAAGGGATATAAGGATGACCTGGTATGGGATATAAGGATAAACTGGTATGGGATATAAGGATGACCTGGTATGGAATATAAGAATGACCTGTTATGCGATATAAGGATGACCTGGTATGGAATATAAGGATGACCTGGTAAGGGATATAAGAATGACCTGATATGGGATATAAGGATGGTCTGCTATGGGATATAAGGATCACCTGGCATGGGTATATGGATGACCTGGTATGGGATATAAGGATCACCTGGTATGGGTATATGGATGACCTGGTATGGGATATAAGGATGACCTGGTATGGGATATAAGGATGACCTGGTATGGGTATATGGATGACCTGGTATAGGATATAAGGATCACTTGGTATGGGATATAAGGATGACCTGGTATGGGATATAAGGATGACTTGGTATGGGATATAAGGATGACCTGGAATAGAATATAAGGATGACCTGGAATGGAATATAAGGATGATCTGGTATGGGATATAAGGTTGACCTATTATTGGATATGTGAAGTGCCTGGTATGAAATATAAGGGTGACCTGGTGTGGGATATAAGGATGGCCTGGTATGGAATATAAGGATGACCTGGTATGGGATATAAGGTTGATCTGGTTTGGGATATAAGGATGATCTGGTGTGCGATATAAGGATGATCTGGTGTGTGATATAAGGATGGCCCGGTATGGGATTTAAGGATGACCTGGTAAGTGATATAAGGGTTACCTGGTATGGGATATAAGGATGAACTGGTGTGTGATATAAGGATGACTTGGTATGGGATATAAGTTTGACCAGGTATGGGATATGAGGTTTGGGATATAAATGAACTGGTGTGTGATATAAGGATGACTTGGTATGGGATATAAGTTTGACCTGGTATGGGATATAAGGATGACCTGGTATGGCATGTAAGAATGGCTTGGTATAGCATATGAGAATGACCTGGTATGGCATATAAGAATGATCTGGTAAGGCATATGAGAATGACCTGTATGGCATATAAGAATGACCTGGTATAGCATATGAGAATGACCTGGTATGGCATATAAAGATGTAGGTCACATCAAACTCCAGACACAACGCAATGGAAGAGAAAAACTTAGGCAACACACCTGAGCTGACCAACACAATTCGTCACAAAACTGTTTTCTTTTCTATCATAATTTAATCTCGTGTATGTACTTTGTGGCCAAGAAATTAACACACAGTTTATTAAGTATCCTTTACTATAAATCCTCATTAACTATTAAAATTTCAACTCAGCTTCAACAATATCATTTTCACCGTCTTCAATCCATCTTCAACCATCTTCAACCATCTTCACCATCTTCAGCTCATCTTCAGCTTATCATCAACCGTCTCTTCCCACAACTCACTTCCAACCATCCACATTATGTGTGTCTATACTGGAGTGAACAACATTTTGCGTTTTATGTGAATGTTCAACGAGCGTTCTATTCCAGATCACAGTGTTCAATATGTGTTCCCTTTCTGATCAAATTGTTCATTAAATGTTCTAAGTCATATCAACGTACCAGATCGACATTTCATGTTCCAACCAGCTTACGGAAATCTTGTCTCAGATCAAGTAATTGATGGGTTAACACAAACTTCTTACATTTTTACTCAAGGGTCCCCCACTTTATTTCTACATGGTTACTCATAGGTCGCCTTAAACCAGGGTCTGCCTCGACGGCCGATGAGTATCCTTTTTCGTCTTTCCCAGGTCCGCGTGTCCAGGAGTCCGCCTGTGTCCCCTCAGGCATTCTCCCTTCCCCACTTCCCCAGGGTCTGCCTCGACGGCCGGTGAGTATCCTTTTTCGTCATTCCCAGGTCCGCGTGTCCAGGAGTCCGCCTGTGTCCCCTCAGGCATTCTCCCTTCCCCACTTCCCCAGGGTCTGCCTCGACGGCCGGTGAGTATCCTTTTTCGTCTTTCCCAGGTCCCGCGTGTCCAGTAGTCCGCCTGTGTCCCTCAGGCATTCTCCCTTCCCCTCTTCCCCAGGGTCTGCCTCGACGGCCGGTGAGTGTCCTTTTTCGTCTCTCCCAGGTCCGCGTGTCCAGGAGTCCGCCTGTGTCCCCTCAGGCATCCTCCCTTCCCCACTTCCCCAGGGTCTGCCTCGACGGCCGGTGAGTGTCCTTTTTCGTCTCTCCCTGGTCCGCGTGTCCAGGAGTCCGCCTGTGTCCCCTCAGGCATCCTCCCTTCCCCACTTCCCCAGGGTCTGCCTCGACGGCCGGTGAGTGTCCTTTTTCGTCTCTCCCAGGTCCGCGTGTCCAGGAGTCCGCCTGTGTCCCCTCAGGCATCCTCCCTTCCCCACTTCCCCAGGGTCTGCCTCGACAACCAGGAGTTCACCTGTGCGAAGGCCAGGTGCTCCCCCTTCCCCACTTCCCCCACACCCCAACCTTGCACCCCCCCCCCCGGGTCCGTGGTTCCAGGAGTTCACCTGTGCGAAGGCCAGGTGCTCCCCCTTCCCCCTTCCCCACTTCCCCCACACCCCAACCTTGCACACCCCCCCCCCGGGTCCGTGGTTCCAGGAGTTCACCTGTGCGAAGGCCAGGTGCTCCCCCTTCCCCACTCCCCCACACCCCAACCTTGCACACCCCCCCCCCGGGTCCGTGGTTCCAGGAGTTCACCTGTGCGAAGGCCAGGTGCTCCCCCTTCCCCACTTCCCCCACACCCCAACCTTGCACTCACCCCCTGGGTCCGTGGTTCCAGGAGTCCACCTGTGTGACGCCAGGTGCTCCCCCTTCCCCACTACCCCCACACCCCAACCTTGCACCCCCCCGGGTCCGTGGTTCCAGGAGTTCACCTGTGCGAAGGCCAGGTGCTCCCCCTTCCCCACTTCCCCCACACCCCAACCTTGCACTCCCCCCCCGGGTCCGTGGTTCCAGGAGTCCACCTGTGTGACGCCAGGTGCTCCCCCCTTCCCCACTACCCCCACACCCCAACCTAGCACCCCCCCCGGTCCGTGGTTCCAGGAGTCCACCTGTGTGACGCCAGGTGCTCCCCCTTCCCCACTACCCCCACACCCCAACCTTGCACCCCCCCCCGGGTCCGTGGTTCCAGGAGTTCACCTGTGCGAAGGCCAGGTGATATCCCCCTTCCCCACTACCCCCACACACCCCAACCTTGCACCCCCCCCGGTCCGTGATTCCAGGAGTTCACCTGTGCGAAGGCCAGGTGCTCCCCCTTCCCCACTTCCCCCACAGCCCAACCTTGCACCCCTCCCGGGTCCGTGGTTCCAGGAGTTCACCTGTGCGAAGGCCAGGTGCTCCCCCTTCCCCACTTCCCCCCACACCCCAACCTTGCACTCCCCCCCCCGGGTCCGTGGTTCCAAGAGTCCACCTGTGTGACCCCACTACCCGCACACCCCAACCTTGCACCCCCCACCGGGTCCGTGGTTCCAGAAGTTCACCTGTGCGAAGGCCAGGTTGCTCCCCCTTCCCCACTTCCCCCACACCCCAACCTTGCACCCCCCCCCGGGTCCGTGGTTCCAGGAGTTCACCTGTGCGAAGGCCAGGTGCTCCCCCTTCCCCACTTCCCCCACACCCCAACCTTGCACCCCCCCGGGTCCGTGGTTCCAGGAGTTCACCTGTGCGAAGGCCAGGTGCTCCCCCTTCCCCACTTCCCCCACAACCCCAACCTTGCACCCCCCCGGGTCCGTGGTTCCAGGAGTTCACCTGTGCGAAGGCCAGGTGCTCCCCCTTCCCCACTTCCCCCACACCCCAACCTTGCACCCCCCCCGGGTCCGTGGTTCCAGGAGTTCACCTGTGCGAAGGCCAGGTGCTCCCCCTTCCCCACTTCCCCCACACCCCAACCATGCACACACACCCACCGGTCCGTGGTTCCAGGAGTTCACCTGTGCGAAGGTCCGCCTGTGTCCCCTCAGGCATTCTCCCTTCCCCACTTCCCCAGGGTCTGCCTCGACGGCCGGTGAGTATCCTTTTTCGTCTTTCCCAGGTCCGCGTGTCCAGTAGTCCGCCTGTGTCCCCTCAGGCATTCTCCCTTCCCCACTTCCCCAGGGTCTGCCTCGACGGCAGGTGAGTATCCTTTTTCGTCTCTCCCAGGTCCGCGTGTCCAGGAGTCCGCCTGTGTCCCCTCAGGCATTCTCCCTTCCCCTCTTCCCCAGGGTCTGCCTCGACGGCCGGTGAGTGTCCTTTTTCGTCTCTCCCAGGTCCGCGTGTCCAGGAGTCCGCCTGTGTCCCCTCAGGCATCCTCCCTTCCCCACTTCCCCAGGGTCTGCCTCGACGGCCGGTGAGTGTCCTTTTTCGTCTCTCCCTGGTCCGCGTGTCCAGGAGTCCGCCTGTGTCCCCTCAGGCATCCTCCCTTCCCCACTTCCCCAGGGTCTGCCTCGACGGCCGGTGAGTGTCCTTTTTCGTCCCCTCCCAGGTCCGCGTGTCCCCGGAGTCCGCCTGTGTCCCCCAGGCATCCTCCCTTCCCCACTTCCCCCGGGTCTGCCTCGACAACCAGGAGTTTCACCCGTGCGGGA
>NW_026475268.1:0-10939 GCF_026875155.1 Cherax quadricarinatus
CCTCCAGCCTTCTCCTCGCTGCAACATTCACCCACCTTCACACCCATATAAGAAGTTGGTAAAACTATACTCTCATACATTCCCCTCTTTGCCTCCAAGGACAAAGTTCTTTGTCTCCACAGACTGCTAAGTGCACCACTCACTCTTTTCCCCTCATCAATTCTATTTCTTATTATGGGGAAAATTATTTCGCCATCGGCAATTTCGTCATTCGGTAGACTCCTTGGAACGGATTAATCACGAAACTTGGGGGGATCCACTGTAGTGTACACTCATACTTCCTTTAAAATATTTGTAGTCTTAATAGTCTTAATGTATGATGGAAGGTGAATAGTATTTATATGTAGAAAGTCAGGTGTGGTAGGTATCGTAGCCCATCTGGCCACCCCACCCACACATTATATACTTGCATTTAAAGTGCCCTAGAGCGATAAAATGCATATACAGTACACTCATTACTTACCTTGAAATATATGTAGTCTTAATGTAGAGTGAGAGGTAAGTAGACGAGATAAAACAAATAAACAAGAGAGAGAGAGGAATGAGTACATGAGAGAGGACAGATGTGGAGTTACGTAAACAAACCAGCTGAATGCGTATGGCTTTAGTTCACTCCGGCAAGCCAAATAGAAAAACATCTCATATTTATGTTAATTTATTCTACTATTGATGTACTTATCATGGTTATTTGTTACATAGCATGTTATTATATAATTTTGAAAATATATCATAGATGGATTAAGCAAAATGTCTATATAAACATTTTATTTTTTTTTTTTTATTATCACACCGGCCGATTCCCACCAAGGCAGGGTGGCCCGAAAAAGAAAAACTTTCACCATCATTCACTCCATCACTGTCTTGCCAGAAGGGTGCTTTACACTACAGTTTTTAAACTGCAACATTAACACCCCTCCTTCAGAGTGCAGGCACTGTACTCCCATCTCCAGGACTCAAGTCCGGCCTGCCGGTTTCCCTGAATCCCTTCATAAATGTTACTTTGCTCACACTCCAACAGCACGTCAAGTATTAAAAACCATTTGTCTCCATTCACTCCTATCAAACACGCTCACGCATGCCTGCTGGAAGTCCAAGCCCCTCGCACACAAAACCTCCTTTACCCCCTCCCTCCAACCCTTCCTAGGCCGACCCCTACCCCGCCTTCCTTCCACTACAGACTGATACACTCTTGAAGTCATTCTGTTTCGCTCCATTCTCTCTACATGTCCGAACCACCTCAACAACCCTTCCTCAGCCCTCTGGACAACAGTTTTGGTAATCCCGCACCTCCCTCCTAACTTCCAAACTACGAATTCTCTGCATTATATTCACACCACACATTGCCCTCAGACATGACATCTCCACTGCCTCCAGCCTTCTCCTCGCTGCAACATTCATCACCCACGCTTCACACCCATATAAGAGCGTTGGTAAAAACTATACTCTCATACATTCCCCTCTTTGCCTCCAAGGACAAAGTTCTTTGTCTCCACAGACTCCTAAGTGCACCACTCACTCTTTTTCCCTCATCAATTCTATGATTCACCTCATCTTTCATAGACCCATCTGCTGACACGTCCACTCCCAAATATCTGAATACGTTCACCTCCTCCATACTCTCTCCCTCCAATCTGATATACAATCTTTCATCACCTAATCTTTTTGTTATCCTCATAACCTTACATCTTTCCTGTATTCACCTTTAATTTTCTTCTTTTGCACACCCTACCAAATTCATCCACCAATCTCTGCAACTTCTCTTCAGAATCTCCAAGAGCACAGTGTCATCAGCAAAGAGCAGCTGTGACAACTCCCACTTTGTGTGTGATTCTTTATCTTTTAACTCCACGCCTCTTGCCAAGACCCTCGCATTTACGTTCTCTTACAACCCCATCTATAAATATATTAAACGAACCACGGTGGACATCACACAGTCCTTGTCTAAGGCCTACTTTTAACTGGGAAAAATTTTTCCCTCTTTCCTACAATACTCTAAACTAGAGCCTCACTATCCTCGTAAAAACCTCTTCACTTGCTTTCAGTAACAACCTCCTACACCATACACTTGCAACATCTGCCACAATTGCCCACCACTATCCACCCTGTCAACGCCTTTTCCAAATCCATAAATGCACAAAAACCTCTTTACCTTATCTAAATACTGTTTCACTATATGTTTCACTGTAAACACCTGGTTCCACACAACCCCCTAGCCTTTCCTAAAGCCTCCTTGTTCATCTGCTATCCTATTCTCCGTCTTACCTTAATTCTGTCAATTATAACTCTACCATACACTTTAACCAGGTACACTCAACAGACCTTATCCCCCTATAATTTTGGCACTCTCTTTTATCCCTTTGCTTTTATAAAAGGAACAATGCATGCTCTCTGCCAATCCCTAGTACCCTTATTACCTTCTCCATAGCATTTATTAAATAATTGCACCACCTCTCCAAAACTATATCCCCACCTGCTTTTAAACATTTCCTATCTTATCCCATCAATTCCCGGCGGCCTAACCCCCTTTCATTTTACCTACTGCCTCAAGTATTCCCCCACACTCACAACTGGCCTTCCTCACTCCTACAAGATGTTATTCCCCTTGCCCTATACACGAAATCACAGCTTCCCTATCTTCATCAACATTTAACAAATTCCATACCCATCCACAATATTCCTTCCATCTTCCCAATACCTCTACTCTCCATTTAATTACCCTCCTCTCCTATTTTTAACTGACAAATCCCATTTGTTCTCATAGGCTATAAGCATTTTATTACGGCATATAATGTATCTCAGTAGTGGTTATTATTGTGAGTTATTATTATTATCATTATTAATCTGGCATCTTCAAGACTAAATAAAACAGTCTTAGTGATTTTAATGTGTACCTGCATGCAACACAGTGTGTAAGTTTACTAGTACAGGGTACACATAATATAATTATCAAGTAAACACCTACCATCTGACTTACGACCTGCTCGTACTTGCGACCACTCGACTTACACCCGTGGACTGGGGTTGCCGATGGCTGGGGGGGTTTTTTTATGCCAAATTTCTGAGGAAATAAACAACTATTTGTGTTGTAACACAGTGTTTTATATCCTAATGGTTTTGTTGATAATCAGTATAAAGTTCGACTTACGACCCATTTCTACTTACGCCGGTTTCCTCGGAAACTGAACTCCAGTCATAAGTGGATGGTAGTGTATATGTTAAAACCTAGAAGTAGGTTGGTAGACAGCAATCCACCCAGGGGTAACTACGGTCCTTCCCAAGTGAGTGTAAAAACAAAGCCTGTACTTTGTTTGTACATGATGGTAGGATTACTGGTGTCCGTTTTTCTGTTTCATAAACCATGCAAGATTTCAGGTACTCTTGCTACTTCTACTTACACTAGGTCACTGTACATACATGTACAACAAAATATCCATACCCCACCCCCTCTGGTTTTCTTCCTTTTTACTTTCTATTTCTTGTTCTTGTTATTTCCATCTTATCTCCATAGGGAAGTGGAACAGAATTCTTCCTTCGTATGCCAGCATGTTGTAAAGGCAATAAAATGCCAGGACAAGGGGCTAGTAACCCCTTCCCCTGTATATATTACTAAATTAAAAGGAGAAACTTCTTTTCCTTTTGGGCCACCCCTCCTCGGGGATACGACCGTTTTGTTGAAAAAAGAAGAAAGATGTGTGAAAATATGAAATGAACTTTAAACACTTAATTGAAATTTGGAAGTTTCCAAACATAATGGAGAGATCGGTAACTTCACAGGAGAATGTAAACAAACCGGTGGCGCGTGGCCATATTAGAAAGACATGGAGCCGTATAGCGAGTTTTGGTCATAATTGACATTGCCGTAATGGCGGAATGTTGTAAAGCGGGGCTCTAACTGGATACAGTACACTGCTGTAGCAGTGGAACCCAAGTTTTCCGGCCATAATCCATTCCAGGAGCTAGGGCCTAAGGTTGAAACGGCCTAAAGTCAAAAGCAATATTTCCCCTAAGTAATAATGTATATCCAATTAATCGCATTCCCAGACCCACAAAAATATTCGCAAAAATACATTCTCTAAGAATAACTATAGTGTTACATACACAAAAACAATTATAAATACATATAGTACTTAAATGAGTAATGAAATAGATTAAATAAACATTTAAATATACATTTAAAATCAACCATTCACTTACCTTTATTGAAGACTCTTGTTGGCATCTGGAAGATAGGAAGGAGGGACGAGAGGGAGGACTTATTATTGCCTCAACCACTGCCTTTCAACCACTGTCTCCATCAGCTAACCCACCACTGCCTCCACCACTTCCTCACGCACACTAGTCCTCCACCACTGCCCTCAACCACTGCCTTCCACCGCTAAGGCACACGGCCTCAATTTTTTGGTACAATTTCTTCACTCTATGGTGTTTCTCACTTTCATTACCAAAGGGCTGCCACACGAAGTTTCTTTGGGGGTGCCCATGGTTATTATGAGAAGTCACACTCAAACAAAAGCAACAAAACACAAGGAATTAATATTGTGAAATGTTTGATGAGCACGGCAGGGTAGTGTCACTCAAGGATAAACAAGCAGCCACAGACTCACGATGCCTTGCGGCGGGCAGGCGGACAGGTCTGGTATGGCGGGTTGATACACAATGTCACAGTGTGAAACTCAAGACAAAATTTAGCCGAGAAACAACGAATCTAAACTCAAAGCTGCCATAAACTCAGGGTGGCCGAAACTTGGGGTTCTCACTGTATAACACATTAAAAATATACCAGAAATATTATCAATGAGAGCAAAGATGTACATAAAACAATATCAAAGATGGTTGACAAAACCCAACAATCATAATATATCTCCCACTCAGTGGTATAAACTTGTTAAAAACGATGTGGTGTAGGAACTGACTCCATCATTAAGCGAGAGATGGCTGTACACCAAATAAAAAACAGGATTAAATAATATACCAAGATATATGTAGGTGGGGGGCGAAATGACAGTATTTTGTTGGATTATGTATTCAACTCAAATTCAAATCAAATTCAAAGTTATCTCTATAAGGATTACAATCTGATTTACAAAGAAATTGTTATTGTTTGGTTTACATGTAGTAAAATTGTGATTACAGAGTGACCACTAGAACACTTTAGCATGCTAGCCATTTCGGGCATAACTTAGTTTTATTCTTTAATTGTAAATATTACAAATTAATGAGGTAAGTTGGTATTATGCTAAGGACCCAATACAGTTTGTGAGTTTAGCAATGTGAATTGCTTTTGTTTTGGGGTTCTTACAGTACATAGTTTCAGTATTGGAGTATCACAGGATTCATTATTGTAGAAGACTGAGATTAAAAATTTTTAAGTTCTGTTTATGGTCAAAATGAGTGAGCGAGTGTAAGTGTGAAACCCCACCAGTGGTATTCAGTGTAGTTAGTTGAAACGGGTGTATCAGGAGTAAGAATTGTTTTCTAATGGTAGTTTTTAGAAGGTGATGAATTGTCCTGCAGTTCTATGAGATTTCTCAGGTAGGGTATTCCAGATTTTAGGGCTTTGACATAACATTGAATTTTTTGTAAAGGTTTAGTCAGAGCACGGGGTATGTCATAGAGATGTTTCGTGTCTGGTGTTTATGACCGTGTGGGTTCTGACACAACTATCAAGAAAGCGTTTTAGGATCAAGGTTGATATTAGAGTTTAAGGCCCTCTAGATATAGATTGCACAGTAGTAAGTGTGGAGTATCTGAACAGGGAGTAAGTTTTCGATCTATGAAGAGTAGGGGGGGTGCGTGTTGCCAAGGGATGGGATTTAGTGATTATTCTTTACTGCAGCTTTTAGTTCGGTTATTATTGGCTTTAGGTGTGTTGCTTGCAGTTTGATCCCCAAGCACAAATAGCATAGGTTGAGGTATGGAAAATAAGTGAGTGTAGTGTATTGGAGTAGATTAAAGACTAGCTGAGAGTCTTCAGATGTAGCATGTTAGAGAGGGGGCCACAGATATATCAGAATCACTTTTTAGTTTAGCCTACACTGAAGTATAAAGGTAGATGGGATACAAGGAGAATAAAGCATCAGGGAAGAGAGAGGTGAAGAGTTTATAAACTAAAGAGGAGGCAGTTAGGGTAAATATAAACACTATGGAGGATAATGGGCTAATGAGAGCATAGGCAATGGTCGAAGAGTGGGTAGGTTTAAAAATGTAGTATAAGAGTGTACAGCAGAAGTTTGTGTGGTTACAGGACAGTGGGTGCGGGAGGAAGAGGAGCGATTGGTGAATGAATGATGTAAAGAGAGTAGTAAGGGGAGAAAAGTTAGCATATGAGAAGTTTTACAAAGTAGAAGTGATGCAAGGTGAAGAGTATATGGAGAAAAAGAGAGAGTTAATGAGAGTGGTAAAGTCAATGTAAAAAGATTGCAAATGAGAGAGTGGGTGTATGTTTATCAACAAATTTTGTTGAAAATAAGAAAAAGTTTTGGAGTGAGATTTAACAAGTTAAGGAAGCCTAGAGAACAAATGGATTTGTCAGTTAAAAAATATGCAGAGGAGAGTATTAAATAGGAGGAGTTAGAGGTATTGGGAAGATGGAATATTTTTAGAGAATTGTTTAAATGTTAATAAAGGTAGGGAAGCTGTGATTTCGTGTATAGGGCAAGGAGAATAACATCTTTGTAGGAAGTGAGGGAAGAGCCAGTTGTGAGTGTGGGGGAAGTTCGTGAGGCAGTATGTAAAATGAAAGGTTGAAGCAGCCGGGATTGATGGGATAAAGATAGAATTTTAAAAAGCAGGTGGGGATATAGTTTTGGAGTGGTTTGTGCAATTATTTTAATAAATGTATGGAAGAGGGTAAAGGTACCTAGGATTGGCGAGAAGCATGCATAGTTCCTTCGTATAAAGGCAAAGGGGACAAAAGAGAGTGCAAAAATTATAGGGGGATAATCTGTTGAGTATACCTGTAAAGTGTATGGTAGAGTTTATTTATTTGAAAGATTTTAATAAGGCTAAGAGGTTTTTGTGGCATGTATGGATTGGATAAAGGCGCATGACAGAGTCGATAGGGGGCAAAGTGGCAGAATGGTTGCAGGTGTATGTGTACAGGAAGGTAGGTTACTGAAAGGCAGTGAAGACGTTTTTTAAAACGGGATAGTGATGCTCAAGTTAGAGTATGTAGGAAAGAGGGAGATATTTCCAATAAAAAGTAGGCCTATAGACAAGGATTGTGATGTCACCGTGGTTGTTTAATATATTTATAGATGGGGTTTGTAAGAGAAGTAAATGTCGAGGGTATTGGCGCAAGAGGCGTGGATTTTAGAAAGATTTAAGTATCACACATAAAAGTGGGAGATGACACATTTACTCTTTGTTGATGACACGTGCTCTTGGGAGATTCTGAAGAGAAGTTGCAGAGGTTGGTGGATAAATTTTGGTAGGGTATGCAAAAAAAGAAATTTGAAAGTGAATACAGGAAAGAGTAAGGTTATGAGGATAACAAAAAGATTAGGTGATGAAAGATTGGATATCAGATTGAGAGGGAGAGAGTATGGAGGGGGTGAATGTATTCGATATTTGGGAGTGGACATGTCAGAAGATGGGTCTATAAAGATGAGGTGAATCATAGAATTGATGAGGGGAAAAGGGGAGTGTGCACTTAGGAGAATATGGAGACAAAGAACTTTGCCCTTGGAGGCAAAGAGGCAATGTATGAGAGCATAGTTTTACCAACGCTCTTATATGGGTTTTGAAGCATGGGTGATAAAATGTTGCAGCGAGGAGAAGGTGGAGGCAGTGGAGATGTCATGTCTGAGGGCAATGTGGGGTATGAATATAATGCAGAGAATTCGTAGTTTGGAAGTTAGGAAGAGGCGCGGATTACCAAAACTGTTGTCCAGAGGGCTGAGGAAGGGTTTTGAGGTGGTTCGGACATGTAGAGAGAATGGAGCGAAACAGAATGACTTAAAGAGTGTATCAGTCTGTAGTGGAAGGAAGGCGTGGTAGGGGTCGGCATAGGAAATTTTGGGGGGAGGGGGTAAAGGAGGTTTTGTGTGCGAGGGGCTTGGACTTCCAGCAGGCATGGTGAGCGTGTTTGATAGGAGTGAATGGAGACAAATTGTTTTTAATACTTGACGTGCTGTTGGAGTGTGAGCAAAGTAACATTTACGAAGGGATTCAGGGAAACCGGCAGGCCGGACTTGAGTCCTGGAGATGGGAAGTACAGTGCCTGCACTCTGAAGGAGGGGTGTTAATGTTGCAGTTTAAAACTGTAGTGTAAAGCACCCTTCTGGCAAGACGGGTGATGGAGTGAATGATGGTGAAAGTTTTTTTTTTTTTGGGCCACCCTCCCTTGGTGGAATCGGCCAGTGTGTTAATAATAAAATAGTAAAAAAAAAAATTAAGTTGATTTGATAAAAGTGTAATTGCTTCATAATAATAATAATACAGTAGAAATATGAATATGTAATTACGTAGTTGTTTCTTCATCTGAAGCTCTTCCCTTTTTTCAGTCCAAAATCTTACAGTACAGTAGCAATATCCAACAATAATAACAATAAACTAAAAAATTCACCATTTAATAATGCCTTGGTTACTACTTTTCAGGCAATTGAGAGTTTAGGCTATGACAGCCCCATTTCCCATCAGGCAGCAACTATTCCTGTAGCACTTAAAGGGTCGGGACATCTGTGGATGTGCTGCAACAGGGACAGGCAAGACAGCAGCATACATGCTGCCTATTCTGAAAGATTACTCTACAAGCCATCAGAAGATATCGTAACTAGAGTGCTGGTATTATTTGCCTACTCGAGAACAAGGTGTGCAGGTAAGAATTTTGAAAGTGTTTTTTTTTTTTTTTTTTTTTTTTAATGCTTGAAAATTTCTGCAAAATGTGAAAGCTGATTGGTAATTACTGTATTCTTGAATCACTGTTTATTAACTATTAGTTTTTTATAAATTTATTGTTTCAGAAAAAAATTATCTATTTAAACCGTAAACGGTCCAAATCTATATGTATGTTCACTACCCAGTGCCCCGAATATTTTGAAAAATAAGAAAAAAATTTTTTTTAATGAAATAAAGAGCACATTTTTTTAAGTGTTATAGGATGAAAAAATAAAAAAATTAGGGTCAGTACTTGCTGAGATACGAGGCTGCAAAGTTGGCACTTAATGCTCACCTGACGGCAACATAGAGTCATGCCGCTTGCAGAAGTGTTGCTGATATACCATTTTTTCTTTTTTTTTTATATTTTATACAATTTTCATGTTCTGATAATTACAATTTATTATAGTTCCTGTCATTTCATAACCAATCTTTGTTCTGACACTAATATTAGGTACTGAAATTATACTCAAATTGTCACAAACACATTGAAAGGTGGACATTTACACCTGCCTTGGTCATTTACTATTGTCTAGGAATTTTTTTTTTTTTTTTTTTCTCTCCAACAAGTCCTTCGTCTCCCACCGAGGCAGGGTGACCCAAAAAAGAAAGAAAATCCCCAAAAAGAAAATACTTTCATCATCATTCAACACTTTTACCACACACATTATCACTGCTTCTGCAAGGTGCTCAGAATACAAAGTTTAGAAGCATATACGTATAAAGATACACAACATATCCCTCCAAACTGCCAGTATCCCAAAACCCCCCCTTTAAAGTGCAGGCATTGTACTTCCCATTTCCAGGACTCAAGTCCGACTATATGAAAATAACCGGTTCCCCGATTTTTTTTTTTTTTTTTTTAACAAGTCGCCGTCCCCACCCAAAGGGAGGGTGACCCAAAAAGAAAGAAAATCCCCAGAAAGAAAAAACTTTCATCATCATTCAACACTTTCACCACACTTGCACATTATCACTGTTTTTGCAGAGGTGCTCAGAATACAACAGGGCTAGAAGCATACAAATATAAAGATAACAACATATCCCTCAAGCTGCCAATATCCCAAACCCCTCCTTTAAAGTGCAGGCATTGTACTTCCCATTTCCCGGACTCAAGTCCGACTATATGAAAATAATCGGTTTCCCTGAATCCCTTCACTAAATATTACCCTACTCACACTCCAACAGATCGTCAGGTGGCAAGTACCATTCGTTCCATTCACTCCTATCTAACACGCTCACGCACGCCTGCTGGAAGTTCAAGCCCCTTGCCCACAAAACCTCCTTTACCCCCTCTCTCAAACCCTTTCGAGGACGACCCCTAACCCCCCCCTTCCTTCCCCTATAGATTTATATGCTTTCCATGTATTCTACTTTGATCCCTTCTCTCTAAATGACCAGACCACCTCAACAACCCCTCTTCTTTCCCCCTGACTAATACTTTTATTAACTCCACACCTTTTCCTAATTTCCACACTCCGAATTTTCTGCATAATATTTACACCACACATTGCCCTTAAACAGGACATCTCCACTGCCTCCAACCGTCTCCTCGCTGAATCCCTTCACTAAATATTACCCTGCTCACACTCCAACAGATCGTCAGGTCCCAAGTATCATTCGTCTCCATTCACTCCTATCTAACACGCTCATGCACGCTTGCTGGAAGTCCAAACCCTCACCCACAAAACCTCCTTTACCCCCTCTTTCCAACCCTTTCGAGGACGACCCCTACCCCCCTTTTCCTTTCCCCTATGATTTATATGCTTTCCATGTCATTCTACTTGAAACCATTCTCTCTAAATGACCAAACCACCTCAAA
The DNA here is from genome assembly GCF_026875155.1 of Cherax quadricarinatus. NCBI lineage: Eukaryota > Metazoa > Arthropoda > Malacostraca > Decapoda > Parastacidae > Cherax > Cherax quadricarinatus. The sequence goes on from NW_026475268.1 coordinate 10,700, forward strand.
AACCCTCTTCTGCCCTCTGACTAATGCTTTTATTAACTCCACACCTTCTCCTAATTTCCACATCCGAATTTTCTGATAATATTTACACCACCCCATTGCCCTTAGACAGGACATCTCCACTGCCTCCCAAACCTCTCCCTCTCGCTGCTGCATTTACCACCCAAGCTTCACATCCATATAAGAGTGTTGGTACTACTATACTTTCATCATTCCCTCTTTTCCCCCATAAAAAAGTTTTTT
>NW_026475269.1:0-10383 GCF_026875155.1 Cherax quadricarinatus
GGGGCTTATTGGTCTATAGTTCGAAGCTAAGGACTTGTCACCTGTTTTAAAAATAGGTATCACATTTGCCATTTTCCACTTCTCTGGCCCATGCCATTTTTGTAGTGAATGTTGAAAAGATTAGCCAAAGGTTTGCTAAGCCCTCTTTACATTCCTTAGAACCCTTGCATACAGTTCATCAGGGCCTGGGGATTTGTTAGGTTTTAATTTATCATTTGCCTAAGGACCATGTCACTTGTGACCCTAATCGTACACAGTTTATTATCGTCCTGTTCTACATAATTTATCATTTCTGGAATATCGCTGGTATCCTCCTGTGTAAAAACTGAGAGAAGTATGTGTTAAAATTCAAACACATTTCCTTATCACTGTCAGTGACCCTGACCCAGGAACTTTTGAGGGGGCCTATCTTTCCCTGATCTTACTTCTGTAAACCTGAAAGAATCCTTTTGGTTAGTCTTCGATTCTCTTGCAATTTAAAACCCTCAAAATCTCTTTTTGCTTTTCTAATTCCCTTTTTTATTTCCTCTCTTAACTGAATATATCGATTTCTTAATTGCCCCTCTCCTCTTTTGATTTGCCTATATATGCCTCTCTTTTGACCAATCAGATATTTAATCTATTGTTCATCCATTTAGGATCATTTTTGTTTGATCTGATTTCCCTATTTGGAACATAATTTGACTGAGCACTAAAAACAAAGCCCTGGAAAGAAATCATATCGGCAACCATCACCACCTACCTGACCCTTAGTCAGGTCTTTCCAGTTCAGCCCACCAAAAAAAATTTTTTTCAGTCCAAATGAAATAAAGCCAAGCGAAAGTCAGGGACGGAGACTTGATTGCCATTAGTAGGGGAATTCCATGATACATTAAAACTGAGTGATTTGTGATCACTTTCCCCCCAAGCTCATCATTAACCTCAAGATTATTAATTAGTGTTTCCCTACTGGCAAGAACCAAGTCAAGGAGGTTATTTCCCCTAGTTGGCTCTGTCACAAACGTTTTAAAAAAAACAATCCTGGATCGTATCAAAAAAGTCACCTGACTCTAAAATTTCCTGTCAAATTGCTCCAGCGATCTGCTATAGTTAAATCTCCCATTAGCACAACATTTTCGTATGTATATGTCCTTACGAATTTCGTCCCATAGAAGTTTTACTGCACTCCCTATCAAGATTTGGGGCCCTGTAAATCACACCCAAAATTAGTTTTTCTGGGCCCTCGAGAAGCTGTAACCAAACAGATTCAGTGGCTACGCTTCTACTTTTATATCATGTCTAACACAACAATTTAAATTTGTCTCTGACATACATCGCTATTTCCACCACCCTTCCTGTTGACCCTGTCAGTGTGGAATAATTTTTATAGCCTTGTATGTGACATTCAGAGGGCACTCTCTATCTTTCAGATTGAGCCAGGTTCTCTGTTATAGCAATAATATCTATGTTTCCCCTGCACTTACAATTAATCTTAGCTCATCTTTCTTATTTCTTACACTTCTGCTATTAGTATAGTAAACCTTAAGGAGCTAGTCCCTTGCGTCCGCTGCTGTCCCCCTTTGTTTTCTGACATGATCATTGTCTTTATTTATAACTTTTATGCTGAATGCCTTTTATACATTTACTGCTTCCAACCCTAGTGTTGCAACCTGCTTGTTTCCCACACACAACCATACCCCTATCTTCTATCAGTTTAAAATCATAGGCATTTCTCCAATGGCATTCTCAATTGAGTTTGCAAGTGCTAACCACCCCAGCCCCAGAGAGATGTACCTCATCCCTTGCATACATATCAAAGTTTTTCCATAAAAGTTGTTCCAGTTGTCAATGAATGGATTGCAAGTTCCTTGCAGTATCTGTCTAGCCAGCAATTTTTCACCAATTGCCCTAGACAACCATTCATTTCCTACTCCCCCTTCTAGGCAAGAGCTACAATGATTGGGACCCCTCCCTTAGACTTAATGAAATCTATAGCTGACCTGTACTTATCTACAGCTCTTCTCTCCTACCCTTCCCAATATCATTTCCACCAGCACTGAGACAAAAAAATGGGCTTGTTTCCCCCAATTACCTGACATAAAATTTACCGCCTGTTAACTATGCCCCCAAACACCAGCTCCAGGGAAGCCACTCTATCTCTCATCTTTTTTTCCCCTTTTTCCGAAAAAGCACGGCCCATTACTTCCCCGGGAATTTCACCAACCACAAGAAGGGCGCTACCTCGGGTAGCAGGGGCAGTAGAAACCCCTTTTACCTTCACGGGGCCACTGAATTTACATTCTTTCCTGAAGAACAGAAAACGTTTTCCTACCTTTCAGATTTCACCTTTCTTTCCTTACCCCGGAGGCCCTCCCATTACTGTAACCACTGGGCCCTTGTAGCATTTTTCGGGAAATCCCACCCCCACTGCTGGTAGCCGTTGCTACCCCCCCAACCTAAAACCCCTCCTCACACGAGAAAAAGAACTGCACCTCCTGCTAAACCCTTTTTTCCCCACAACTCCCCCCCATCTCACACTCTCTTCCCAGCCCCCAAATTAAGGTGGACCTTCAGCCTCCTAATCTCCCCCCTGGAGAAGCAAGCCCCCTCCCTAAACCCTCCCCCAACATAAAATTTTTAAAAACGCGGGAAGCAACCCCATCCCTTTGGAAATTCAGTGCCCTTTTTTTTAAGGGGAAATAAAAACCTCTTAATTAAAATTTATTTACTTTAAAAAAAAATTAGATTTTAATTTAAATTATTTTTTTTCCAAAAACATTACCCTTTAAAAAAAAACATCCTTCTCAAAATTTAAACGTTATTTTAAATTACCTACCATCAAAAACATTTAAAAATGATCATCCTTTATTACATGTTTAATTAGAATTGGGTATTATATCACCCTTTTTTCCCTTAGTTGGGATTGGGGGGCGAGACGGCGGCTTATGGGTCAGCCCTGTTTTTCGTCGGGGCCAGGCTGTGTTTGGGTCTGTGCCATGCTGTTTCGTCTGTGCCGGGCGGGGTTTCGCCCGGGGCCCGGGCTGTGTTCGTCTGTGCCGGCTGTTTTTCGCCCCTTTGGGCCATGCTTTTTTTTCGTCTTATCCCCATGCGGGGTGTTTCGGTTGAAAACACCTTGTGCCCCCGTCGGGGCCTAACCCTTTTCTGTGTAAATAAACTGGTCACCCAAGCTTTGTGTTTGGGGTGTTGGCAAGGACGTGCAGGGCCCACATTCCAGGGTGCATTCATTATACGCATCCCCGATTCGCAAATTTTTTCCGTGTCAAAGGGTTCAAAAAATTCAATTTCTGTGTAAAACCCCCGGGTCAATTTTTTTGGGGAACGCGAGCAAAAAAAACCCCTAAGATCAATTCCTTTTCAAATTTTCATTATAAATTTTGTCCCTCATTTTTAAAAAAAAAGGCATTCGCTTAAATTGAATTCCTTTTTAAATAGCCCCCAGTTTTTTTTTTTATAAAACAAAACGGGGTAATATTTTTTTTTCACGAAAACATTCCATAAATTTCCATAAGACAACTGGTTTAAAAACGACGTGTCAGGCTAAAGGAAACCAGGTTTATGCCCAAACGAACCCCTAATTCACCACATCAAAATCTTATGATGGAAATTAAAACTGGGGAAAAACTAGGGCTAGAGCACGTCTAACTTCTGATAAGGCATGTTTTTTAGGTAAGGGGGGTGATGAATGGCCTTACAAAAACCCGAACGGGCGGCTTCCATGGGGGGCTCGGGATGGAGGAAACCCCTTTGAACTTCCCCCTAGTTTACATCCACTGCCACAAAGAACGGTTTGTTTGGGTTGATTATTTTAATCAGGTAATGACTGTGTAAAGAGGTTTGTATGTGAAAAATTTTTGACCATCTTTACAGGCGGGAAATTTAATTGTAAAAAACCATGGTTTGGGGTTACCTGGAGAAACCGGGAAAGGGGGCCTTCTGGGATAAACCCCCCCCCGTGGGCCCGGGCCCCCTGACCGGGTTTTTAATTAATTTAAAATTTTTGGGCAGGGAACAGTGACTGTCTTTAAAAAACCTTTTAAAGGACTCAGGCAAAGAAGTTTAAATTTTTATTTTAGCTATATCCCAAAAAGGGGTAAAAAACATTTGAAAAAAAAGAAAAAAAAAACCTGAGGGGTTTTAAATGTTTTTTAACACAAAACATCTCCTCTGAAAGTGAAAAGGCACATAAAAAACACCAGGTTTATTTAATTTTTCTCTGTGGTATTAGTGGTATTTTTACATATTTTCGGTCACGCTTTTTTTGGAAATTTCTTCCAATATATATATAAATAAAAATACAAAATAAAATTTCTTTTCTTTCAAAACCCCGGCCCATATTCCCACCGGGCGGGGGGGCCCAAAAAAGGGAAAAAAAAAAAGTTTTTTCCTTTTACATTTAGTAATATATACAGCAAAAGGGGGTTTTTTTTTACCCCTTGCCCCCCGGCTTTTTTTTTTCCCTTTTAACAACCCCGCATGGTTTAAAGGGAAAGGAAAATTCTTTTCCACTTCCCCATGGAGAATAATATATATTATAAAAATATTTATATAATATTATTTTAATATATATATATAATAAAATATATATATAAAATATAAAATATATACAATAAAAATCACAGTAAACGGTTTGATTTCAAAAAATCAAAACAACCACTCGAAAGAAAGAAAAATTTCCCCAAGCGCTTTCTTTACTACTCACTTTATCAATTTTTAATTAGTAGTCACGAAAGCGCTTGGAATTTTTTCTATTCTTTCAGAGTGGTTGTTTTGCATAATATATATATATATATAAATAATTTTTTATATATAAAATATATATATATATATATATATAAAATATATATATATTTTAATATATATATAAAATATATATATATAAAATATATAACATACACATACATGCTGCACTCGACGGGTTTGTTGAAGGGATTAGTACTCTAAACTGTGTTGCCCCAAACTATTCGTAATACAAAACCCCTTGCCCCTTTTTGGTATTGCTTTTTCAAAAAAAATTTTTTTCATCCTCCTGGCGTTTATTTGGGAAAAATTTGTAGTAAATTTTTTCATGTCCACTACACCAAGGGAGGGCAAACCCCAAAAAAAGGAAAATTATACATTATTCGTTTTTAAAAATTTTTTTTTGTCAGAAAAGCGCAGACATCACTGATAAAAATTCCCCTGGGGCAGCGGGCAACTTTGTCAAAGAATCATGTGGGGGGAATGTTCACTTTCCCTGATATATGTTGTAGGTCAGCTTTGTTCTTCCTTAAACCTATTTTTTTTTTTTTAAAACTATTCTGATTTTTTTTTTTTACCTCGTACTTCTACTTTTCCTTTCCCTTGCAGTTTCATAGTTTTCAAGGGGAAGGGAGAGAAGGTTTGGGAGAGATAAAAGGTGGGCAACACACATACATACACCAAAAACACCCAACACACACACCACACACACACACACCCCACACACACACACACACAACAAAACACACACACACCCCAACACACACACACACACACACACACCCCACACACACATATTTTTATATATATATATAAATAATATAAACTATATATATATATATATAATATATAATGTATATCCCCCGCCGCTTTACTATGGTGTGACTTCAAGTCAAAAACCCTTTGTATGTGTATTTTGCCCACCCTATCTCTACCTACCCTCAACATTTTGGGTTTCCCCTTTCTGACCATTATTTTCATCGTATAAAACCTTTTTACCTCTTTTCCCATATTTCTTTATCCCCCTTCCACCATCATTAAAAACCCCACTTCAACACTTCTAATAATAAATATTCCCACTACAACTAAATACAAAAGTCCCACTACTCTACAACTACCACTAAAAATTTCCCCCTACAAATACAATTTTCTCCCAATAAGTACTACTACTACTTTCAACACTACTAATTTAATACTTTTTCTACTGCTACCCAAATACTACAAATAAGTACTCCCAAATATACAACTAACCCCTAAAAGTACCACTACTACTACAACAAATACTAATAAGTACTATTACTACTAAAAAACTACTACAAATTAAAAAGCTGCTGCAGTGTTCCCCCCCTTCTTTTCTTCTTCCCCCTGGAAAATTCGGGAAAAAAAAACTACCCAAAAGGTTTCCCAAAAGAATTTGGGGGGGGTATGTAAAATAGTGAAAACATGAAAGTGCAAGAAAAATTTTAGAGTAACAAAAAGAAAAATCTAAAAAAATTAAATAAAATTATCAAAACTTATCGTGGGAAAATGATTGGAGGAAGCACTGGACTGTGGTCAAGAGTTCGGGGAAAGGACTTGTCACAGATTTTTTTGAAAAATGAGGTGAACCTTTTAAACGACAAAGAACTTTATCCATGGGGGCAAAAAGGAAAACAAATCCCGAGTTTTTGTTTGTATATATGTGTGTGAAGCATGGGGGTTTTAAAAAATCAACGAAGGGGGGAGAAAGGGCAGTGGGGAAAACCAAATTTTTTAGGGGGAATGTTGGTTGGGGAAAAAACATACAAAAATTCGGGAAATTTTGGGGAATTTTAAGCAGATGTGAGGGTTTTAAACCCAAAAAATTCATAGGGGTTTTTGAAGTTATTGAGGTGGTTTGAAAAAATTTAAAAGAAATGAAGCAAAACATGATGGCTCGAACTGGGTTAAATCTGGGGATAAAAAGGAAAAAAGTCTTCCCCAAAAATGCTAATGGGAAAGGGGGGAAAGGGAAAATTTTTACTGCTAGGGCTTGGGCATCCAAAGACTTTTTGGGAAAAACGGTTGTTTTTATAACTTGTGGGTGTTGGGGTGCAAGGGGGTATTTATGAAGGGTTTTTTAGGGGAAAATCAGGAAATGGGAACGTTGCAGCTGGGGGGAACCATCTTGGAGCAAACATGGGAACGTTTTCAGCTGGGGGAACCCTCGAGCAGCATGGGGGAAAGTTGGGAGCGGGAGAACCATTGAGCAGCATGGGGAAAGTTCAAACTGGGGGAAAACCCCTGAGGGACATGGGGAAAGTTTCAGCCTTGGGGGAACCATCTGAGGGAGGCGAGTCATCATGCTTCTAGCAAAGGGGTGATGGTGGGAAAGTGTTACATTTTTTCCGAGTCACTCAAGGGGGAGAACCGGGGTAAAATTTTAAAAATAATGAAAATTTTAACGAGTATAAAATTGGGAAAAAAGTTAAGAAATTAAAGCCTTAAAAAAATTTACAAAATTTTGCATCCTCTCTCTCTCTCCCAACACACACACACACACACACACCAATCCACCACAACACACCCCAAAAACACAACACACAACACACACACACACACACAAACACCCACACAAACCCCACAACATAAATACACACACAAAACACACACACACACACATACATACATACACACACACACACACACACACACAAAACACAAAAAAAACACACACACACACACACACCACACAAACACACACACACAAAACACACACACACACAACAAAACATACATACCACATACACACACACACACACACATACACCCCATACATACAAACATACAACACACACACACACACACACACACACCCCACAACACACACACACAAAACACACACACACACCCACCATCTCTCTAGCTGACGGTTTCAAAGGGCCCGAGTAAGTGGTCTTTCCCTCTTGGTCTTACCCACTCTTTTGGGGCCCAAACCCGTGCTTTAAACCCAAATTCGTACTCTAATGTAGAATGCAAAAAAACCAGCAAGCCGATTTAAATTTAAAGCTTTTTTTTAGAAGCATCTTACTAGGGGTTGTGGCCTGGCCAGGAGGGGGTCTCTTTCAGTTTTCCATATATAACACAACTCTCCCCCCCTTCTCCTAAAAGCTTTTTGTCTCTTTTTTAAATTTATTTATAAGCCCATTTTAATGCATCTTGTTAATTTTTCCCTCGCATTTCTTGCGGTCCGTTTTTTGGCACCCATGGTAACATACTCGACAGTAAAAGTGAATTTAGGGCCCTTTCGTATGGGGTTCACATTACTACGCGTTTCCGGGGTTATTGCTCTAGGTTCAGGGGTTTTCTAACTTAGAAATTAACGGAAACGGTAAATTAAAAAAAAATAAAGGGACCTGTCAGTGTCACTCTTTATCTGGGAAATGTAATTAAAAGAAAAAATTTAATTTAAAATAACAATATTTTTTTCCCAAGTGTGGTGTAAATTTTCTTACTTGTTTAAGGGGGGTCCATTTTTTAAACCCCAAATCTAAAAAAAAATTATGCACCCCTAAACCCGTCTGGATCGCCTTTTATGTATTTAATTAATTTTCAAATAAGCTCCCTTGCCATTATGTTCCGCTTAAATCTCTTAAATCACTCGTCTTCCTCTTTCTCTCTTCTCTCTCTTTTTTTTTTTTTCTCTCTCTCTCTCTCTCTCTCTCTCTCTCTCTCTCCCCTCTCTCCCCCTTTCCTCTCTCTCTCTCTCTCCCCCCTTCTCTCTCTCTCTTGGGATATTTCAGCTTGTGCCCATGTGGTTCATGTTTTTTTTTGATAATTTTATCAATACCTCAGAGAGGTTTTGTTGGATTTTCATCTGTTCCCTAGAAACGTCTGATACCTTGATTTTCGTAGGCATTTGAGGAGAGTGGTTTTGGAAGTATTTTAAATGAAAAAATTTTTTTAGTGTTCCCGAAGTCTTTGGGCGGGTTCGACGTATACAAAAACTTTGACTCATTGGGTTTATTTGAGACCCAAAAAAAAATCTGTACATTTCCATGTTTTCATCTTCTGTTTGTGACCCTGACATTTTTCTCCTCAGTCGTTAAGGTAGAAATTTACTTGCTCCATTTCCTCCCCAATACCTTGCACTTGTTAAACTGAATTTAAAGTTACCACTTGTTCCTTACCCAGCTTGTAGTTCATGATATTTTTACAGGTAAATAGGGTTTTCTTATCTCAACAGCTTTTTTCTCTTTGAGTAGATAAACATGTAGGAAATTTTTTTCCCTAGGAAAGTGAAAAATTATGGGGAAAAAAGGTATAATTTTGGAAAATAAACCCTGAGGAAGCCACATCTGCCGTCTCGCTAAGACGCACGTTTATTTGTCCTTATCTACCAAATTATCATTAACTATGTAGTGTTCTCTTTGATATGCCAGCTGTTTTTCGAATATGAAATTAGTCCATGTTTTCTAGAATAAAGTCAATTAAGCCTTTATATCATTTTTTTTTCAGTTGAGTTTGGAAAATTTTTTTTAATTTTCTTTCCCCCACTCTGCGAGGTCTTTTGGGTTTTGGGTTTTCCAAACTTAATACTGCCTCTCGCCGAAGATGGTCTCTAACTACGGATAGTCTCAGAGACCAGAATAGCGATCCTTTTTGCTTTTGTTTATTTTTGTTAAAATTTGGCAAAATAGTGAATAAGGAAGTTTACCCCAACAATTGTAGGTATTGAAAATCGAAAATTTGGAGAGAAGCCCGGGGTATCACGTACAAATTGCGGGAAAAGCAGCTGCAAAAGGGGGGGACGGATAAGGACAGGAGGTAATATATCAGGATCGGGTCGGAGATCCCTCCAAGCACACAACATGGCCTCGTGTGCGGGGCAGGTAAATCTAACACCTGCTTTCAGTAACAAAAAATTTTGTAAACATTACAGTTACATATAAAGACTCCCCCAAAAATCATGCACACCAGTAATAATCCCCCAGTCAACATTACTGTAACTAAAATTCGAAGCTTTGATTCCTGTCCAGGAGGGGTTTTTTGAGCTAGGAAGGACTCTTAAGCCAAGGATTTGGAAAGCCTTTTCCTGGGGAAAAATTTATTTACCAGGCATTTTATGGAAACTATAGAGTTTAACGTTTCCATGATTTTTTTATATTCGGGGGGAGAACCATTTCAGAACTGAAGGAAATAAATTGAGAAACTGGGGAAATAACGATCTAACATTTGGGTAAGCAATAGCTAAGGACAGATCACGTGTACAAGAAATTTAAAAGGCTTTAATTTGAAAGACAGAAAAAGATTTTTTCAGTATTAAAAGGAAAGTTTTAAAAGGGGGAATGAAGGTAGCTAAAAAGAAAAAAAATAAGCCCCAGAAAAGAATAAATTGATAATATAATTATTTTTACAATTAAACCCCGGAGAAAAGGGGCCAATAAGTCCAAAAACTAACTCAAAATTTTTCGGTTGTCAAAAGGACTTTTCATCAAATTTCCCCCTGAAACTTTCGTCCTCTCCCTCATGTTTTACCACCTAGGGCAATTCTGGTACCTAATTCTAGGTGCACAGGGCGCAGCGAAAGGGCAAACATACCCCCCTTTCTAAACGGCTGGGGAGTGATCGTCCCCAGGTTCCTCAAAGTGGGACTGAGTCGGCTTTGATAATCGTATAAAGGACGCG